>KZ613955.1:926838-1010952 GCA_002865655.1 Hyaloscypha variabilis F | reverse complement strand
ACGGAGGCGATTGAGATCCTTGAGCACGTGGTGGCGGTAGGGAAGAGGACGCTGGCGGAGGAGGACTACTCTCGACTGACATGGGAGCACGAACTCGCAAGGGCATACTTGGCCGATGAAATGGTAGAAGAAGCAATCCAGCTACTTGAACATGTAGTAGCTGTGGAGGAGGACCTATTCGAAGAAGACGATCCTGATCGACTTGTGTCGCTGGACTTGCTTACGGATGCGAATAGGAGATTGGAATCCGGTTCTGGACCTGATTAGAGCCTCGTACTCAAGCCGTTTCAAGCGTATACGCTAGTATAGCTAGGCAGTAAGTTTCTCTTTACTATATAGCGAAAAATCCCGGTAGGGGACTATAATATTTTATTTAAGCGAGTAGCTCAAAATGGCGCAAGATCTTATTATACCGTTACAGTCGCGTATACATTTGTAATAGATTAAGGCTCAAACGTCTGTCCTACAAGCTCGTTCAGCTTGCGCAAAGCCTTATCTTTGATATCAAGCACGAGTTTGCAATGCTTTAATCAAAATATGTTGTGCAGAATCCAGTTGCGGAGCCATGATCGTGGCTGACACGGAAGCGCTGACTTTGGCGGGGTTGGAAAAAGGGGAAGAAAGGATATGAGTGACGGGAGGCTTACTTTGGACAAGGTAGGGGTAGCGGTACTTTTGAAGAACAACCGGGCAGGGGTGCACAGCCACAAGTGGACCCCGCTAAAATAATTAACTAAAAATCCCGCGACACCCAATTCGCTTTCTACTGTACAAAGACGCTCTCTTAACACAAAAAGTGGTTGTTTCGAGGACTTGAACTCGTCTTTGAGTTCTGGACTCGGTGGACTTTGAAACTCTTTGACCACAGCATATTGAAGTGAGAACAATCCACCTTGTGCCAAACAATAGAGGGAATAATTTCGTATCTTTTTATTTAGTCGGAACGGATTCGACGCTCAATCACGTTCCAGCTCACCAGCAAATCTTGCATTCATCTTCGCCTTCATCCAAAGACTAGAAAATCTCATCTACTCGAATAGATCTGACATTGCAACTCTTTACAACTCACAAACAAAACCAACAACCCAAGAATTCTTACATACTCCGACAGTATGAAGTACCAAATCATGATCTTGAGCCAGGTGCTCATGCTTGCGACTCTCGCAAATGCACGATTTCTCATCTTCCCGGTAGCAGCAGCAGCAACAGCTTCTGCACCATCTGGAGTACAGATGACTGCTGCTTTACCAACTGAGTCTTCAGTTGCAAGTGAAGAACCCTCAACCTTGTATGGTAGCTCAGTCAGTGCTTTCAAGACTGTTATGGTCACAGTAACGCATCATCACCACCATCATTATAATGGAACGTTCACCCGGCATCGAAATGGAACTGCCTCGCACGATCATTACACTGGAACTGCAGTCCATGACCACCACAATGCCACTGCGACCCATAATCATCACAATGGAACTGTCACGCACCACTGCACTGGAACTGCAACACATTCGCACCACCACCAGAACTCTGGCTCTGGCTTTGCCTCTGGTAGTGGTCGACACCATGTGACGAGAAGCTTTTCTCACCACAGCAGACCTTCGAGCCTTCCCGGCTTTACGACTCTGTCAGGAGTTCCGGTAATCAGTGCTTCTGGTGGGTTTGCAGTCGACCAAGCTTCCAACCCTCCCTCACCGAGCAAGGCTAGTCCTGCTTCCACCACAAATACAATGAGCACTCTCACCGCCGGTGGGGGCTACGATGACTAGCTGGCGGACGCAAGTCAAGGCTGCTGTAGGGAGGAGAGGAGGTAAAAGGTAAGTGTGTAACTGCTGATTGATACAAAAATTGAGAGAAACTGAATAGCCCATATGAAATGACTCATAAAACTAAATCTATAACTTTCCAACAGAAAAAAGTTACTTGTCACAACAATAAAAATACTCCAAGACGTGAACATTAACAACATAATCAAGCTTGGACAGACTTTTGTCTAGCATATCTGCCCAATGATAAAAATAAGTAAACATGTTCCTAAAACTCGAGAGACTTCGGATCAGGATGTCAACACGGCAAAGTGTCGTACAACTAAGTATGCTCCGTCACAGGGTGCCAAGTGTGCTGCACTTGCATACCGCCAGGACGTAACACATCCTATACGTCGTATTGCTCACGGAACCGTGATACCCAAACTCCGGCTTAACTTGAGAACTTCCTTCCGCTCCGGTGCCAACTCGGGAAGCTATTCCAGAGTTCGTCTTCTTCTTTCTTAGTTGACTGCAAAGTCATATGATCAGTACAACTTCATAAGATTACATCAATGCAAGCACATCGCCCACGAATATCGCCCCACCAGCTCTGGCCGGCTATGGCGCTCTCCCGCATATCAACCCCAAAATCCATGCGCGGACCACGAGAGGCCTCATTCCGCACTCCAGATTTTATCTCGTTGTATCACGATCACTCCATGCAAGAGAGTCTTGGCATAGACGAGTGAAATAAAGCAGAACTCTTGAAAATTCGTGGAGATGGGCAAGCACGGCCCCTGGTTCTTACAATGCCGTTGAATATGAATTTCGGTGACGATTGATCATCGGCAGGGATCTCTTGGACCACGTTCAGGCCCCCTTCCATGCTACCTCGTCATTCCAAGCCTTTTCCATTTACTTCACAGCTCCCCCGAGTCAGAAGAAGCTAAAAATTTCTAATTAGGATCTTTCGGGTGTCGAGTTCAATAGAATCATTAATTTTGTTCGACGATTTCAATCAATTACGACGATGTTGTCGATAGAAGTTCTGTGTTCAACGGTGCTCCAGTACCAGTACCCCAGTTTCAGGTGGGAGTGACAATGCAACCAGAATCTCAAACTGCCCTCCACGATCTATTCAACCGTGCCCCTGCATATCCGAGTGTACGGGACCATGCTTGAACCATCAACGCCCTGTGATCTTCCGTTCCGAAATAAAATATTCGACTACATTATGAACTCGCTCGCCTCGCCACACCTAAGCCGATGTTCTGCAAAAAACTGGCGTCCAACTCGTACAGTTTTTCGACATGTCTTCTCCTACGGCTATGGAGCTCCAAATGGCGCTCTCGGAATACACCCAGGAGACTCTATACGTTCTTTACATCTTCACCGGATTTGCGATGTTCCTCATGATTTTCAGGGTCGTCTTGAGGAGGGTCCGGGGCCAGAAATGGAATCTAAGCGACTATCTTACCATGTCCTGCATGTTTTTCCTTCTGGCGAGAACATCTATGATCCATGTGGTTCTGGTATGGGGAACAAACAATGTGCCAGAGCTCTACAGGCGCTTTCATACTTTCACTGAGAAGGAAATTTATCAAAGAGAGACAGCATCCAAGCTATTACTCGTCAGCAGGACGTTGTACAATACCAAGTGAGTTTATTGTATTTGGCATGCCAATCTTTACTAACTCATAATTTCTAGCCTATGGACTCAAAAGGCAATAGTCTTGCTGCTCTACAAAAGAATTCTATTTGGATTGCCATGGACGGACAAAGTCATAAACGCGTATTGGGCTATTCTCGGGGCAACCTACGTTGTCATTCAAGTAGTTACTTTCACCGATTGCCGTCCTATATATCTCTACTGGCAGGTTGTTCCTGATCCAGGTAAGAAAATTCCCCATATATCAAGAACCAAGCGCTGACAAGAATCCAGGAACTTGCTCAGAAGCCCTAGGTCAACTCATAATCCTCGGTGCTCTCAACATATTCACCGACGTCCTCCTTATCCTCCTCCCAATGCCCGCACTCTTCGAAATTCGGCGATCATTCCCTGCCAAACTACGACTCTTCAGCCTCTTCTCCGTAGGCCTCTTCCTCGTCGCAATAACTATCATCCGCCTCCCACTCAACTTCAACCACGGCATGTATCAAGTCAACCGAACGACTTGGGCATCTGTCGAGTCTTTCGCCGCTGCCTTTGTCGCAAATATTCCAACTCTCTACACCCTGCGAAAGAGGGAGAAAGTGACACCGCCACCAATCGGTGAAGGCACGGACAGGACAATTGGATCGGGTGATCCTGGCTACAAAAACCGAAGGATCTCAGACGATAGCTTCCTGTCTGAGGAAGCATTCGAGTTTTATGATCCAGCACTTAACAAGGAATACGGGTTTTCCAGAGTCACGACGAGCATCGAGATCTTCGAGCGAGCTGCGCAGGGCGATTGGCCGTTGCCTGGACCTAGTCATGTCAAAGACAACAATGCTACATGACAAGAGACGTCGATCATTTAAAGATGGTTCCTTCATTGGGAAAGATGGAAACTTGGAAACGACTAGAGCTGAGCCTTCATGGCAGGTTCACGATATCCCTCAAGACGATGTTGAGCCATGCAATATTCGTGGGTCACCATGTTCGCGAGAGAGGCTTATTATAGCACAAGGCTTGAATGCTCGCTTTGGGAGAGTTGATCATAGCAAATGACAAATGCGAGGCCCAAAAAAGCGGTGCACAGCACGGGTACTCATTCCTAATAAGTTATTGACTCAGGCCGGAAGGATGACCTCGTGGTATCTCCAAGCTCTCTATACAACCGGGGCAGCTCGACTCTGCAGGCCACCCGTCACTTGTAGCTTGAGTCGTTACATCACGCCTCGATTCAGGAGAGATTGGAGGAATGAAAAGTCCGGCACAAGACTTGGCCTTTAGGCTTGTACATACGGAATACGGAGTGTATTCGTCCTGAGCGGGTTCTATCCAGAAGCCAAAGATAGCAATATCGCGTATAATATGAATCTTTTTGTCATCTCTCATCAGTGAATCTTCAAGCATAGAACATGGAAAGTAGCATAGGAGATTTTCAAGAAAGCGGTGTCAAGGCAGAAGTTAGAGTTTGCCAATAGCTAGCTACTATAAAACGAGCGTAGCTTCACTAGGTTCTAACAGTCCCAGAGAGAGAAAAGGCAGGTTCAGATAGAGGAACATCCTAGAGCGAATGAGATCAAACGCATCTCTTCTCTCCACTCCTTTAGTGAAGTAAGCACCAGGCAGCTACAACCAGGATTCCTGGGTCTTTCTGCGGCAAGCCAGCCGTAAAGCACGACCTGCCATAAACAGACAAGTTAGACGGAAACAAAACTGCGTTTGCACTAAGCCCATCTCGCTGTCGTTCCTTGTCTAATTCCCCGTCACAATTTTTCCACCAGTTCTGCCCTAGAGTCTCATCTTCCGAGGTGCAGCATACTTCGAAGCCAGCGACGAAGCAGCTCTCGCAGACTGTGTGTCCGTCGGAGGCGACTATATAAGAGATAAATATTTTATTAATAGTTCTTCGGTACACGATATATGTTTCTCCACCAGTGGACCAGTGGCTGACCACGTATGGAGAGAATTCGGAAATCTCGCTTAATAAAAGGGGCTCGCTTTGCGTTACACTTTAAAGCTGTCAGTCACCATGATCTTTTCATAACCTGAATTGCTGTTTTACGCTCTGGCTTAATTTATGGCTCCTAAGATAAGGCCTGTCTGGATGGGCTGTTCGCCACCTTTAATAGGATGGAAAGTGGTAACAGATGGGATTAATGACCTGCTGATTAAAAGTTTGCGACGTAAAACTCATCCCGACGAAAGAAGACAGAATCGGAACGTGCAACATAAAGAGAGAAATGTCGCAACCTACTCAGTTAAATGAGCACGAGTCATGTTTCGGATCGGTGAAGGTGTCTTGTGGACCTACTATGCTAACAACAGAAGAGATTCGGCACTACTATTCTTGGAAGCACTCTCTAAACCCAAAATGCCTTCCATGTGAGGTCACTTTAGCAAGAAAGATCTTGAAGAAGTTTAAATTCCACCTAAAAGTTAAATGATTTTATGATATTAAACGTTCGCCTTATCCGACATCATCTTATTCAACGTCTCCCGCTGAACACATTGATCAAAG
Organism: Hyaloscypha variabilis F; assembly: GCA_002865655.1. Taxonomy (NCBI): domain Eukaryota; kingdom Fungi; phylum Ascomycota; class Leotiomycetes; order Helotiales; family Hyaloscyphaceae; genus Hyaloscypha; species Hyaloscypha variabilis. Next base: position 1,005,038 of record KZ613955.1, on the reverse strand, counting down.
TGAAAACTCCTCGCCAGTTCATCCAACTCCTCCATACTCTTGCCCTTAAAAAGCAGCGCAAATTCCATTTGCAGCGAATCAGCCAAGAGAGTGTGCAGCACTGCACGATCGACATGTCTAAGTGTGCCCCAATATGCAGGATACTTCTTGTCCAGTAAAGGCGACACTTTGTCGATCCAGGCAGCCAACGGCTTCATCACGGCATCTGCTGCTTCACTTGGGTACTTGCCCCACATATCGAGCTGCAGCTCCTTTTTCTTCTCCAGAAACGGCGCGATCAGCTTCATCCACGGACTATCAGGTGATGCATACACCATCCCTTGCAAGCCAACATCTTTATACAGCCATATTGTCCAGGAGACCTTTGCTTCGTGGTTGTAGATCTTCATTTGCTCGGCCAGAAGTGCGTAGCGCTGTGCGTTGATGGCTTCGTGATCGGGCTCGTACTTGGGGTTTGCGTAAAGTGGCCCAAATTCTCCGTTCCAGACAGGAACATTCATTTTCGTGTGGAACTCGACTTTGCGTGCATACTGACTTCGTAATTGTAACTTTTGTTCCTCATTGCCAATGTAGGGTTCACCAAGTGGAAAGCCCATCGAGCTATAGTCGTGCATCGCGTAGACTGTATTCGGGAAGACTTCAGTGAAGTGCGAAAAGTCCATTGAATAGGTGTTGCCGTCCAGGAAGAGAATATGATTGGGATCCACGATGCGAATAGCTTTTTCGAGCCGCTTGTAGAAATTGATCAAGCGGTATTGCAGCTCGTCTGCTGGTTCGTTGATCGGATTGTACCCAGCTACCCATGTATTGTGCTTATACTTGGCTGCAATTTGTTCCCACAGCCACACAACACGGTCTTGATGATCTTTGAAATCCCAAAATGCTGCGTATGAAGTGGGGTTGTCCGCATGCCAGTTTTGATTATGACCCCCTGGGAGAGCGTGCAAGTCTAAAATGGTATAGATCCCTTGCCCAGCACACTGTTTTTGAGAGTCAATGACCAGCTTTGGCTCAGAACAATTGGGGGCTTACAAGATCAATAACTCGGTCTAGATTCTTGAAGCCTTCGGCCTTAAAAACCCTCGGATTCATATCATCTTCGAAATGTTTGTAATTGAATGGAATGCGGATACAATTCAGCCCCAAGCTTGCGAAGTATTTTGCATCTGCCTCTGTGAAGAAATACTCGAGCAACTTATCGAACAAGTGATCGTATTTTTCTTGCCCTAAAACCTTGAGCATAACAGATCTATGCTGTGATTCGTGTCCGGGAAAACCAGTGATGAAGTTCTCCATACTTTACAACCACGAGTAATTAGTAAGACTGCAGGAAAAGGGGAGGAAAGGGGAGGGTTCTCACTTCATCCACCCTCCAAGACACGTGCCTCGCAGTATTACAGGCTTTCCTGTGCCGTCGAAGATTTGATCACCCTTGACTTTCAACATACCGGGCGACATCTTTGAAGACAATGAATGAAGACGAAGGTGTATTAAGGCTTCAGACTGAATAATATTCAAAGCACAAGAAGCGAAGTTGGAAAATAGTTCATCACAGGGGTGGAAATAGAAAGAGAGTTCTCAATCTAAATATCGAACAGTTCGATGTAAAGTTGAGTCCCTTTTCGATTCAGGCAGGCTACTGCAGCATTCATGCAGTATAACCTGCCAAAACGGTGCGTTAAATTATTTAGAGACGTTGAGAATGAGTTTTCTATAAGCTGCTATACCCTCCCCGCCCGATGGTCTAGTCTTGGAATTAGGAGCGTTGAGAATACCCCCATCTTTGAGGATCTGCCCCACCATCCTGCCCCACCGCCGGGTAAAGCGAATAAGAATGCGAGTCCTTCCACTACGAACATCTTCACGCGTTTGAGTTCGAGGACAATTATACTGAGGTTCGGTGTAGATTGACGTGATGAACATCATGCCATTGAATTTGGATAATGTTAGGCCATAAAATCACTAGCTGAACCCCGAAGAGTAGAGACTACCTTCGAACAACCGTAAGTACTAGTATCTATCACTTTGGTTTCAATTCTAGTGAAAGGTGCTTCGGCATTGAGTACCCGTCAAATATCTGCCGTTGTAAGGCTTGCGGTTTAATACTTTTGGTTAGCAGGATATATGGGCCGAGAGAGGGCTGTGTCGATGTTGGACTCACGTGCTTCAGTCCCAGATGCACAATTTTCTCCACACCGAGGAGACGAATACACTTCTAATTAATTTAATAATAATTACTTTTTATAAGTCTAGTTGTTCAATACTATAAACTCATTCTTGTTATATAATTATATTGGTCGTAATATTAGCTTTAAACTGTAGAATAGTCTTAGTTGTTCGGAATATGGACGGGCAGAAGCCATTGCCAGAGCTCCACCTCGGAATCAAAGATGTTTTCCATGGTATATTGTGTGCTGAAGAGGCCAGCGCACGACCTAGGGTGGCGGAATTTAATGTAGAACAGCTGAAGAATGCACAAAATTCTAAATCAATCTGGTGCAACGCCGCTGAGCTCGACTTTGAGCCATTTTTTGAAACCTTGAAACAAAGGCCTTTGAGATGGGGATCGTTCCTTATTTGTTAATTTGAAGGCAGAGATGCTAGCAAGAATTCAGATAACCTTAAACGGCAGCCTGCAGATGAAGACGATTCATAAGGTTTAGAGTAGGATCTTCGAATTTGAGAAGTGCAGCTCGGGTTGAATTTAGAATATTAGCGTACTTTACTAGACCAACGGCACATTCTCCCCGCCTGGAAGGGGGTGAATTTATCTAAGATGTCTCGACTTCATCCGTTCACCGCCTGACCCACTTTCCGGCAGTTTATCTCCAAAACTTCAAGAACTTTTTTGCTGTGAACCTCGAAGGACTTGATCGTTTCCACCAGCGCCATGGACATCCACCGCTGTCGATTCGTGCCTTTCCCGCCTTCGACAATAAATGCTCTGGCATTTTCACATTCCCACATATCAAAAGACCAGAAAGCTGCGCCTCCGAGGCTTGCTGTTGGGCGCGCAAATGGCGATATCGAATTATGGAATCCGCAGGGTGGAGCATGGCTGCAGGAGACAATAATCCGAGGAGGGAAGGATCGCAGTATCGACGGGCTTGTGTGGACTCAGGATCCGAATGAGGAGGTGGATGGAAAGACATTCATCGGGAAATCGAGACTTTTTAGCATCGGATACACTACAACGGTCACCGAATGGGATTTGGCAAAGGGTCGTCCTCTGCGCCAGGCAAGTGGGAATCATGGGGAGATATGGTGTATTGCTGCTCAGCCACCTCTTTCCAAGAGCGAGAAAGCCGCCACCCCAGGACAATTGGAGGGGCAACGCCTGATTGCTGGTTGCACGGATGGCGCCTTAGTTTTATACTCGACAGAAGACGAAGATCTCCAATTGCAACGAGTCCTTGTTCGGCCTTCAGCTAAAAAGGCAAAGGTCATAAGTGTTGTCTTTCAGAACCGGAACATTGTTGTCGCGGGGTGTACCGATAGCACAATTCGAATATACGACATCAGAACTGGGGCAGTAGTGAGGAATATGACGCTGGGGTCTGGACCGAAAGGAGGCCCAAAAGAGATTATTGTTTGGGCTGTGAAGGTTCTGCGAGATGGTACAATTGTCTCAGGGGACTCGACTGGAGAGATCAAGATATGGGATGGGAAGCTGCATACCCTGAGACAAAGGATAAAGTCACATCAACAGGATATTCTCAGTCTAGCTACGAACTTCGATGGCTCGGCAATATTCAGTGGAGGCATGGATAGAAGAACTGTTGTCTACAAGCCGATTGGCAAGGGGAAGAGTCGATGGGCAGAAGTTGCACACAGAAGATTTCATACTCATGATGTGAAGACAATGGCGAGCTTTGAGGGTAGTGGATTGAGTGTCATAGTATCTGGAGGTAAGATTGAAACCTTGAATAATTTGGACGTTCCTGATGTGAATAGGACCCGATGCTTCACCCACCGTGGTACCACTTGGACAGTATGGATTCGAAAACCAGCGCTCACTACCATTCTTTCCACAGGATACTTTGATACGAAGTGCTCCTAAGCAAGGCCTTATGATGAGCTTTTGGGAGCGAGAGGTACACATCTGGCACATCAGAAAAGATCCCGACTCCGCCGAGGACGAAGAGGATCTCGAGAACAAACCACCACAAGGAAGGAAACTAGTCGCCAAAATCCTCATCAAAGGCGAACCAAACATCACATCTGCTGCACTGAATTCAGAAGGCAGCCTGCTTGCAGTGTCCACGAACTCAGAAATAAAACTCTTCCAGCTCCGACCAAAACCAGAAGAGGACATACTGAGAGTCTCCAAACTTCCTGTCCCGAGCTCCTTCTCCTCAGGAGCACGACTTATCCAGTTCTCTCCCGATGGCAAATGGCTTTGCATAGTCCGACCTGACAGCCAAATCGTACTGTCTCGCCTCCTCACTCCAGGCACCTCTTCCACGTCACCACCGACGTTCCACCCAAGACTTACTAAAATTGCTCGCCTTGACCGAAAAACAGAAAAACACGTCCTCCTCGGAGGTTTAGGCTCCTACAACAGAACAGTAACGCAGCTTGCTTTCTCAGCAGACAGCAGGATCCTGGCGGTGAGCGACATATCAGGTCACATCGACACGTTCGTCCTCACTGGGCAGGAGGACCTGTCTCAACAAATAAGTCCTGACTCGGATGCCGCGTCATCTTCCTCATCCTCCTCTTCCTCATCATCCGAGTCAGACAGCGAAGATGAAGAAGATGCCAAGACAAAGGCGATATTCGGCCAAACCTGGACACGCAACCCCTCCGCCGCTCTCCTCCCCAAGTTACCCTCCGCACCAGTCGTACTCTCCTTCCGACCCTCCGCCATCAGCCCCAAACTCCTAAACGGCACCGTACCATTACACCCAACACGCAACACTCCTCACCCGATCTCGCACGCCCTACCAACCGGCGAAGACCGCCTCCTGGTCATCACCTCCACCTCCCAGATCTACGAATTCTCCGTTCTGAAAGGCTCTCTCACCCCCTGGTCTCGCCGCAACCCAACCTCAGTCTTCCCAGACGAGTTCAAGCGAACCCTAGAGACCGTCCGCGGTTGCATCTGGGACACCAGTCTCGGGCGCGAACGCGCGTGGATCTATTCCGTCGGCTGGATCTGGATGTTCGATTTGTCACGGGACTTCCCTTCTCCATCGGGAGAAAGAGAACTGGTTAATGGGGATAAGAGCAAGAAGCGGAAGAGGAATGGGGGAGGGAAGGAGAGAGCGTCGGGGGCAGGAGGCGCGATTCCAGACGAGCTGCTCGGGACGGGGATTTCCCGTCGCATGCAGAGGGTTGTGCATGAGGAGGTTTTGGAGGAGAGTACGCTGATACAAGATCCGATGGATGTGGATGAGGCGGAGGAGGATAATGTGCCTGAGCTGGCGTTGGTGAGGAGAGGGAGTAAAGATGAGGGAAAGGGTGCGAAGGGGAAGGGGAGGGAGAATGGGTATGAAGCGCGACCGCATGAGTGGCATACGTTTAAGTATCGTCCAATTATGGGTGTGGTGCTGGTTGGCAAGGGAACAGAAGGCTTGGGTCCAGAAGTCGCTGTTGTAGAGCGCCCGGCTTGGGAGGCGGGGTTACCAGGACGTTGGGAAGGAGAACAGGAATGGCGGGAGAAAGAGGTCGGGCTGTAGACCCTCTGTGTTTGAGGAGTTTTGGTGTTGGGAAAAGCATTTTGCTTGTTGAGGTAAAGATTTGCTAGCATGAATTATGAGAGAGATTCACACAGGCCCTTTCCATCTGTTCTCCGTTCTGTTCTTTTCGTTGTACATTTTTGCTTACATCTCTCATCACTGCTCCTCAGCTGGAAGTGTCCAGCGCCGCTCTTAGGGAAACATTACTTCTACAAGCTGTCTCCCTCATACACAAAGAAAGAAAGTACGCAAGGTAACGCAATGCAAAATCAAATCCATCGCCTTACCAATAACACCTCTCTCATTACAACATCATATCAACAAGGTCTCCCTCTCCAGTTCACCGGTCAGTCCGCAATCTAGTCAAGGCAGCACTCCAGCGGCCCTTCCTCGGGGCGATCAGTGATGAGCTGGAGGGGTAGTTTCCTGTAAGTGGAGGTAGACGCGCGTCAAATGCCAACCTACCTTGCTCTAGGGTTGCAGTTCGCTAGTTGTGACTTGTGAGGAGTGAGGAGGAGGCACGTGATGCTCGATGTGACGGGAGGGACGAGGTGAAAGCAAGGTAGGTGTTAGACTTGGGTTTGATGGGGAAGGAGGGGATAGAACGTTGAACTGAAAGAAAGGTATATTCTTGCAAGCTACAAGCCACGAGTGTGGGTTGAGTGAGTGCGAGGTCGAGAACACGGCATTGATGCAGCCAAAAATCAGTTCTGAAGTCTAGAAGATGATTTGTCATTCAAGTGAAGGTTGTTATTGGTTTGTTCGGAGAGAGGTAGTTGCAGTATACAGTTCTTGAGTTGATCCCAGTGGTAATTCTCCGATGGGAGATCTAGATCTTGTTTTAGGTGCCGCGGGGAGGCTAGCTTCATCACTTCGAGTTTGCCTGGGTATGGAGGAAGAGGCAACTATCTCGTTGCCTTTTCGGACCACCCAATCCAACCCAAGTGGTTTGTTGAGTGAGTGAGTGAGTTTGTGACGTCGAGCTAACGCCCGTCGGGATAGGAGGCGATGAGGGTGTCAAGTGGGTTTGCTTCTTCCTCGACGAACTTGTTCACGAGTCACGAGTCACTGGAGTCTGGAGACAGCTCCCTAATCTGGGTAAGTGACCGCCAAGTGATCTATAGAGATTGGAGAGAGGGTGTGGCGGTGGAGGGAGGGAGTGAGGGCGGCACCGGGACGGTGAGAACGATTACGCGCGTCGTGTGCAGTGCAGACCTGGGGTCTTACAGGAGAGCAAGATCGGTGGTTATTGTGCCGAGGTCGGTACTGGTGTGAAGAGGGATGGATGGGGAGGTAGGAAGAGACAAAGGGATGAAGAGAGTGAGAGAGGATTGAGAAGTGATAAGAAGTGGTGAGGAGGGTGAGGACGATGAGGACGATGATGTGGATGTGGAGGTAAGGATTGAGGCTCAAGTGAGCTTGATCCACTTCTTCACAAGCCACGACTATGGTTTAGAAGTTTCCAATCTGTGCTCGGGAGCAATGACCGAGAGAGGATCCAGGTGGATATCAGTGTTGAGTGGACACAACGGATACCAGCACGTGTAAGTGGGTTGGACTCGCAAGTGCCCAGCCACGGCCACTTCTCAATTCTCTGCGCGGCTTCTGCTTGAGTAGCCCTAACTCTCGCTCTCGAGGCCGATCAGGCGATACAGTGTGACGAAGACGGGAGCTTTCAATTTTACAGAGCGGAGATGAGGCCGCTGCAACGGGGCTTTCGTACGCCTCAGTCGACGTCTCCGAGAAGAAGCTTTGACGAGAAGAGCGGTGACAGGATTAGTAAGAGCAAAACGGTCCATCTGCAGCTGTCAAATTTTCAACCCGTCAGTTTGCTCTCGACTTGGTGCCACAGTCTCACTCGGTCACTCACCCACCCGCCACAGCTGACATATCCATGACGGGGGCGCGCAGAAACAACTGCTACCCCGCCGAAACACCAAACCTTATCTCAAAGCATGAGGTTCCCAATTTTATCCCACGGAAGAGCGCTCTTCCTGTTGCAAGTAGATTGCGCGACCGACGGTACCAAGCTTTTCTGTTTGGTGTTTGATGTTCGTTTTTCGCCTGATGCTTAATTTTGGGCTTTGGCTACTGTAAGGGGAGACTTAAGCGAGCCCGCAAGGGGTTTGCGTCCACGCAAGCTACAGGTCGCGCTAAGCTTTGCCAAGCCTTGACGCGTATGCGTCGAACCATGCGGAAAATGGATCGTCGACGGAGCCAACACTTTTTGATGAGGAGGTAGTTGGCGGCGTATATTATGGATCTGTGGATGAGGAAATGTGACGTTATGTGAGTTATGGCTTAATCTATTGTGAGTGTAGTCGGTGCGAAAAGCATTTTTGGCTGTAGGGAGCAGGTGTTGGTGATGTCTCGGATCTACAGCTGCCAAGAGAAGTTATAGATGCTCACGTACAGCGCTGTGTAAGCTGGGCGACTCAATTTTGGTGGTTCCAGGCCACGGCGACGATTGCGCGGGTGGCCAGAACTGCGTAAGATGAACTTTTGTCTTTGCTTGCGTATCAAACCTCTTGCCTACAGTCCAGTATGGGGCGAAACGAATACTGAGAGAGGCAACACTGGACGCGGCGGGCTGGACGCATTACTTTAAGGGTTCACGGCTCTGCTGATATCCGGAAACATCGACATTGATCTGCGAGAGCTTCGTCAGTTCAACACTCGAAATCCGTGAGCCTCCTCTGCGCCTCAAACCTGCGAGGTTACAGAATCCTGCACCCCATACTTCCAGATCACGTGGCGGCGGGCTCCCCCATCTCGAACGCAAGGCTGTGACATCGAAGACCGGGATCATCGGTTTATTGCAGGCCCCGTACCAGGAGAAGGCCGAGCAATATCAGGTTGTCAAAGTTTGTTTCATCCAATTTTCTGATAGGGCACAGCATCCGCCATCGCCCGTCGCCGTCATACAGAAAGCACTTCCGGCGAAACTGCCCCTTTTCCAGGTGCCAACCGACGACTAAATATCCACAGTCGAAGGTCGAGTTGTCACCACTCAACAACAAGCTCGCGGCCAGGCCAGGAGAATTTGAGAACCAAGTCCCACTCGGCGGATAGGTGATTAGGAAGAGTAATCAGGAGAACGGGACTTGCTGAGTGGCTGTTTGAGCCAGGAGTCTATTTAGGGGGGCCCCATTCTTGAGCGGGATCCTCTCTGATCCTCAGGCCCGCAGAAAAGCGGTAGTGGGAGCTGACGACGCTCGAGTGCCAAGCACTGCACGAAATCTCCAGGAGGTCAGATCCAGCCAACCAGCAGCCAGAGAAGTCTCCACCGGCCGCCCGCCGCAGCCAATATCATCGCGGGGCCGCTCCACTGCCTGCGCGCTGCTCTGCTGGAGCCTGTCCAGCCTGTGCTCATCCTCCCGGCATCGCCAGGCAAAGCAGCAGCCCACAGTACTCCGTAGCCCACAGTAGTCCACAGTAAGGAGACGGGCCCGAAGCCGCATCCACCTCGAAGGTCACTTCTGCTGCACGCCGCGCCCAAGAGTGACCCGCCTCCGGACCTCCACTCCACTCCCAGTGCGCGTCCTCGCTGCTGATTGCCATTGCCATCCGCCTCTGTTCTCGCTCGGCTCAGTCTGACAGAGCAGCAGGGCCCAGCAGCCACGACGCATCCTCTCCCTGCCTGCCTACCTATCCCGCATCCATCCTCTACGCAACCCGTCACCTCGTCGTCGCCGCACACATCACTCCTCCCTCCCTACCTACCAAAACTCGTGCTGGAGACCAGACTCTAATATACAGCACTCCATCGTCGACGCTTTACCTTCTGGTGCAGCGAGCCAGCGTCCGCAGGCAGTTTTCTATTCTTACGCTGCGCCTAAACCGTAAGCGAGAAGTCGTCGCAATCCGCCACTCGACACATCTGCACAGCCCTCCGAGGGACTTCACGCTCTTTCAACAACCTCCCTCCACCCCCAACTCTCCCAATCCAGGCGCTCCCGGACGGAGAATCGACGACGATATTCAGCATTGGCCAGATAGAACACAGCAGAGCGGTGGGCATCTAGGGGCGTCGAGGACGAAGTCGACACACTCCACATCGCCTCGAGTACGACGCCATGGCCGACTCATCAGGCTTCGGCTCATCGCAAAACGGCGAGTACGATGAGCAATGGGCGAAGGACTTGCGGGTACAGTTCGAAGGACTATTGCGGACGAAACGACTGAATGAGCTCGACCGATCACGATCACGAACCTCGTCACCATCACCCCGAGAAAGCGCTTCGTCAAACAACCTTCGAGCCGCCTCTCAATCACTCAACCCTCCACAATCACCAGGCTACCGACCCTCCACATCGAGCGGCTCTCAATTCGGCGCAACTCCCCCTTCCTATGCGTCGTTGCGCAATCTACCCAAGATCCCATCACCACCTGCCGATGCGCAGTCGCAGAAGTTCCGGAACCTATTGCTCTCATTATCATTGACACCTACGAAGTACGAAAACCCTGGACTATTAGACGAAGCGTTACAGGTGATACCGCTGGATAGAATATATGGCGAGGCAGAAGAGGAAAGCCAGGTGCTGCAAGCGCAAGCGGAGAGTATGGGAGACGGACGGAAACCCGAGTGGGGTTATCAAGACTGTGTCATCCGTGCATTGTTAAGGTATGTTGCCTGAAGATATGTCCAATTGGCGATGATTTTCTGACTTGGAACTAGATGGTTCAAGCGATCGTTCTTCTCATGGGTCAACAATCCCCCATGTTCGGTCTGCATGTCACCAACAATTGCCCAAGGACAGACACCTCCTACACCCGACGAGACAGCTTATGGAGCTCTACGAGTGGAACTATACCGATGCTCGGCTGGCGATTGTGGGTCATACGAAAGATTTCCACGATATGGTGATGTGTGGCGATTGCTCCAAACCAGGAAAGGACGAAGTGGAGAGTGGGTTAATGTCTTTAGCATGCTATGTCGAGCTGTTGGAGGCCGAGTCCGGTGGGTCTGGAATGCCGAGGACCACGTCTGGACCGAAGTCTATTCTGAGATGCAAAAACGATGGATCCATGTCGACGCTTGCGAGGAGTCTTGGGATAATCCACGATTATATGCTGAAGGATGGGGAAAGAAGATGTCTTACTGCATAGCTTTCTCCATTGATGGCGCAACCGATGTCACTCGGCGCTACGTCCGCAAGGCTGAGCTAGCTCTCGAACGTAACCGATGTCCGGAGGAAGTTCTGCTCTACATCCAAAATGAGATTCGCAACCTTCGAAGGGCGAACATGCCAAAGGATGAACGATTTCGTCTCGAAAAGGAAGACAGCAGAGAGGACAAGGAACTTCGAGCATACGTTGTTGCGTCAATTACTCACTCCGTTGTCCACAACCTTCGACCCGTCGATCCCGCAACCATGGCCAACCCCCATCCTCAAGCACGTTCCGAGGACCAGAAGCTGCCTGCAGAGCAACCAGCTGGTAGACAAACCGGTGCTCAAGAATGGAACATTGCTAGAGGCGAGAACGGACCTCGTCTTCCACCACGGGATCCGCATCAACGCGGACTATGAAGAATGAATCATAAACCGGTCATCCACTTCATCACACACAACCCGACAAAGTCGAGGTCACGTCGGGCCAAGTCCTCGAGCCAGCTATCACGGCAATGACCTGAAGCGCCGAGTCGACATGCCCAGTATCGACGCTTCACGGCTGATACACGATACACATATATACACAAACGCATACCACGAACAAATGATGTTTCCTAATCCCGTCGTTCAATCAATACCACCAAAAATCATCATTATCATCAAATCCGCCTGTTTCCACAGGCCTGTACGCTAGAAGCATTAGGCGGTTGCATTCATTGGGGACTTTACTTTGTCACGGCGTTCCAAGGGGTACATCATAATTTTGCTTTGTCAAGGAGGCAACAAGAAGATGGGACGCAATACATGTGGGATGGGAATTGCTGTGCCGAGGATGGTTCCGAGGCGGGATACAGCGGCGTTCTGGACGGGTTTATATGACCCTCATTTTTTTTAAGTTCTTGTAGTGTGAGGCATTGGGGGTGTTCGTGGGTTGGATGAAGGCATGGAGATACGGGGGATGGAGCGGAAAGTGGAATAGATAGTGTGCATAGAGTGATATGAATAAGAGCATGTTGGCTGCCTCAAAGTTTACTCTTCTATTCCAAGCGACAAGATCAAATCATTATTTATTGAACCTAGCCAGCATCCTCACAGCCAGAGTCACTGTGCCTTGAACTAGTAATCTGATGGGCCGTATCGTCTCATGTCCCTTCCTTACTAATTTCCATCCCAAAGAGTGAATCGTAATCATCGTCTATGCATATAACTAACGTAATCGAACAACAGTAACCGACTTCCCTCCGCCTCGAGCAGCAGGTCCGCACACTGCCCTGATAGGCGCTTAAGCCTGGCATGCTGACCTCCCTCGGCAGAAGTCAACCCCCTCAGCCCCTTCGCGAACGAGGCTGAGCTTCGCTTGCCAAGCCATGGCTGCATGCATCTAGATCTCACATCGACAACACATCAGCATCTCGAACCACTCCACAAACGCAAGGCTGAACCACTCTCCATTCATGCCTTCCTTCTACTCCCAACTATACTCACTCTCAAGAACTTGGCTCAAGGACACAAGCCAGATACTTAACTGCCGACAGGCTGAACCCCGGGCCGAACCGAGGCGCGATCTAGATCGACGCGTCAATACCAAGGAAATCTTAGATTTCACAGAGGCGTGACCGCTTCACCACAATCAGACGACTGGAGATCAGATCATTCAAAAACAGATACACAACACCACACCCTATTGCCATCACTCACCAAGAACTACCCAGCACTCACTCACCCCCCTCAACTTACAATGGCGCCCCACCTCTCCCTCCGTTCCTTCAAGGAGAGACTTGAAGACTCCCCAACCCTCCAAAAACTAACCTCCTTCCTGCCACCCCTGAACTTCATCACAGTCCACTACACCTACTTCCTTTCCGTCTGCATGGTGACCAGCCTGATCTTCTACGGGCTCTCGACTCCGAAATACTTCATCGGGTATACGGATTCCTTATTCCTGGTTGTCAGCGCTATGACGGAAGCGGGGCTGAATACGGTGAATCTGAGCCAGATGACGACTGGGCAGCAGTTTATCCTGTGGTTTTTGATCTTGATTGTGTGTTCTTTCTCTCTGCTCTGGGACTAGAGGGCTAATGAGATTCCAGGGCTCCAGTATCTTCGTGAGCGTCGGCACAGTACACACCCGGAAGCGTGTCTTCGAGAGCAGATTCAAAGGAATCATCCGGCGCCAGCGCGAGAACCGCGCTCGGCGCCGCAGCGTGTCGAGTATTCGCCACTCATCCACGACTGAAGTCCCCGTCAATGAGCGATTGGAGGAGCAGCGCAAGGTTGCGGACTCGGTTGATGGGAGTGGGTTTGAGAGTAGGCATTCTGGGCCATGTGATCCGACCTCTGCGACTGGGAATGGGGATGCTGGGCATGAGAATGTTGAGCAGACCACCGGCGGAGAGGTGGAGAGGAAGGATGGGAGTACGGGGAGCGAGAGTACGGCTGTTGTTGCGCAGGGAGCGGTCGATGAGGGCGTTCATCCGAGGAGAGGTAGTGGCACCACGGATCGTATCTCCTTCATGCGGTATGCACCTTCCCCGCCCCCGGAGCAGAATTCGCATCGCAGAGTTCTGAGTTTTGTTGGTGTGGGCGCGCATCCGAATTCAACGGCGTACAAATTACCTAATATGGCTGGACTCGTCCAACGAGGGGAGAAGAAGGTCCAGGGTGCGGGGGATGCCTTGCAGGAGGGGTTGAGCCATGATTTTTATCCGCATTATCTCACTCGCCATACGACGGGTAGGAATGCGCAGTTCTTTGGGCTGAGTAGGGCGGAGAGAGAGCATCTTGGTGGAGTGGAGTATAGGGCGATCACCCTGCTGGCCTGGGTGGTGCCGACGTATTTTGTTTTGTGGCAGTTGCTTGGGTGCTTGGGTTTGGGGGCGTATATGGCATATCATAAGGCGTCTATTGCAGAGGGGAATGGGATTAATCCTTGGTGAGTGGTGAACTGTAGATGAGTGATGAGGCTAATGGTGATAGGTGGTTGGGTGCTTTCAACGCGGTTTCTGCGTTCAACAATTCGGGAATGTCGTTATTAGATGCGAACATGGTATGTCTCTCGTCAAGATCTTGAGATTTTCGCTGACGCCGTTCTAGATACCATTTCAGGACTCTGCCTACATACTCATCACCATGGGTCTCCTCATCTTGGCAGGAAACACAGCGTAAGTATACTTCTAGCGCTCCAGTACTTAAGCTTACACAAACAGATATCCCCTTTTCCTCCGCCTCATCCTCTGGACCTTCCTCAAGCTCCTCTGCCTCATCTATCCCTCCCCAGAAACTCACAGCGAATGGAAAGCCACCCTCCGCTTCGTCCTGCAGTACCCACGGCGCGTCTACACTAACCTCTTCCCCTCCCAACCGACTTGGTGGCTCCTCTTCATGGTAATAATCCTAAACGGCATCGACTGGGCCGCCTTCGAACTCCTCAACATTGGCAACCCAGCCACAGAATCCATCCCCACCCACTACCGCGTCCTCGACGGACTCTTCCAAGCGCTCGCCGTGCGCTCCGGCGGCTTCTACGTCGTCAACATCTCGACCCTCCGTATCGGCCTTCAAGTCCTCTACGTAATCATGATGTATATCTCCGTCTACCCGGTCGTAATAACCATGCGCCACTCCAACGTCTACGAAGAGCGCTCTCTCGGGATCTACGCCGACGACTCAGACTCCACCGGCGAGCCCCCCAAACTCGGCTCCCTAATGGGAACATTCAAGCGGAGCTTCACGCTCACCATGGAAGGCCTTGGCGGGCCCTTCTCCTCCCCAACCCGAGGCCCCTCCCCCACCAGCACTGGCACTCAATTCGTACGACAACAAGTCCGCGGCCAGCTGGCGCACGATCTCTGGTGGCTCGTCCTCGCCATCCTCTTCATCTCCTGCATCGAGGTCTCGAACTTCGAGCGCGATCCCGTCACCTACTCCGTCTTCAACATCGCGTTCGAGGTCGTGAGCGGGTATGGCTGCGTCGGTATTTCGACCGGCTTACCGAACCAGGCGTATAGCTTTAGTGGCGGCTGGCATAAGGCGAGTAAGTTGATTCTTTGCGCGGTTATGCTTAGGGGACGGCATAGGGGGTTGCCGGTTGCGTTGGATAGGGCGGTGAGGTTGCCGGAGGAGGGGGGGTTAGGTGGTAGGGAAGAGGTGAGTGTTTCTCGTTCCAGTGCGTAGATTGGGATGGTTGCTAATGGGAATAGGAGGACCAGCAAATGAGACGCAGCAGAAGTTCGCGGCGACCTAGCGTTTCTGCATAGCCTCTCTCCGCCTTCACGATCCCGTCTCTCCTGTTCCTCCCTCTATCCCAGGAACAATGGCAACTAGACCAGGTGATGGCAAAAATTTGTAGGATAATCGACTTTGGGCATTCTTGTATGTATGTAGTTTTGAATAATAGATTTCTGATTCTTCCATGCCTTCAAGTAATCTCATGTATAATGATTTGGCACAAGGTGAATGTGAGTGTGAATTTCTGTTCCGGTTTTGGTAAAGTGTTGTAAAACTGGTGAAGAGTGAAATAGGGAGATTCTACAGTGCTACACAATGCCCTCCAGAGGAAGCTCAAAGGAAGGCACGGTACTGGATCTCCTTGTGTGAACGTCGGGAGTGGATGATGATGAGTGAGTATAATCTCTGCGTCATATAAGCTGCCTCCAGCTCTAGAGAAAAAAATGAAAACAATATTTATACCTCTATGGCCCCTCTAGCTGGGATTGTTTGTAAAATCATATTCTGGGGCTTAGATCGGTATAAGCCTACAGCCTTGGCAGGACATGCAATCTTGCAATACGCAGGATCATGGATCGGTATCGCAGTCGAAGTTATATTTTGGGGTTGTATTGCGGATGTAGTTACAAGTAGATACTGATTGGAGGGGTGAAGGGTGAAAGTGAGAAGTTGGTTGACAACAACAGCCCATTATGACGTGGGGAAAGGAGGGAGGATGCTGGAATCGGCGTTCATATCATATGAATGCGTTGTTTTAAAGGGTCGGGGTAGAGCTTGGGCAGACGCTACGTTGATCCGTCCGCCTGGCCAGAGCTTTTTCTTCCACGTACTGCAGATTGCGGTGAGGCAAGCCGTTATCTTGATCAGCCTTGCGATCCTCGCTCATCGGTTTATATAGATCTCTGTCCCGCGCTAGCGTGCCTATTCAAACCTAGATCACGGGCAGAGAGGGGGTTAAGTAGGCTCTCGGAAACTGGAAATGGAAGGAGAGGGAGAAGTAGATTAGAAAATTGGAGCTTTGATTACTTGATAGAGAGGAGAGACGAGTTTGTTGCTTTGTGGGTTGAGTTTCAGAGATCCTTTTGCTGTGATAGATGTCGAAAAAGATTTCATTTTGTGTTTTCACATTAGATACGATAGGCATCATGGTCCTCCGTTTCTTCGTGGTTTAGGGCAGACTGGCGATTTAATTGACTATAAAAACACTCTTACTATAAGTATATCATATGAAACGTAGAAGAAATGGCACAACCAGGTAGAGGCAGCAACTGATTGCAGTTGATATCGGCAAAGCATGGTCGATTCTTCGTCACAAGACATGGCAGTCTCGGCGTTGAGAGATTATGAAGGCAGACTTGATCTCGTGACAGCTTCTGGAGTCTGAGATCCAGATATTTAGATAAATGATGACAAAAAGAGTTTTTGATAACAATAGAGAGGTCGATATCAACCGCTCCAGGTGAAGAGAAGTGAGACATCAGCCCCACTCAGTAGCTCCTCAAGTCCCAGAGGGATTGCAAGCCTTCTATTTAATACCACCCATAAAACAAAACTTGCTTGAATATTGTGTTCGTGCATCCTATTCCTGGCTCTTGACGCTCGAATTCTAGATTTTGCCCAGTACTTCAGGCTTCTGCTCGTGGAGGAAAGCAAAATTTATAAGACCTGATTAGACATACTTCGTCTGGGAAGCTGCTACATTTGTGCAACAAAGCATTACAAACAAAGTCCTAGGAAGAAATGATCACTCTGCTTGGATATATGACCAGTCTCCTCTATACTCTCCACTTCCTTTAATATTCAGCGTCACCGGGATTGCCGACTTCGAACCCGATATTCTGGAAGCGTGTACTATGCTCGATATGCCAGTTGGCATTTACGTTGAGAGTTGTAGAAGATGATGATGCATTATCTTTACATCAGAAGCGTGTGTCGATGCTCGAGATTGAGATTTATGCTTGATTTTGACAAAGTTCGAGGTTGTCATTGACTGACAAATTGACAATAAAATCACAGCTGACAACAAAGGAGAGTTGACAGCAGCATATGATATATCGGATTGATTGTTCGCACATGAAAGACTGTTAGAAGTTGCGGGATTATGACACGAATAGAAGTAAGGTAGCACAAGCAGCTCGTTGACGGCAATAATGGGAGCATCCTGAGTTCATGAGTGGCTAGCCTAGAAACCTCAGAACATGAAGATGAAGGGCCGATGGGATCTGAAGATCTCAATACCAGAGGGAAGGGATATATATATAGTAGGTAGATAGGCCGCTCCTAAAGGTCTACCAGTTCGGTAAGCTAATAGTGTCCCCGAAATTATAATGTGGCAAGGAAGGATTCGGTAGTTCAGGGCACTACTCCCTCCACGATTAGAGAGACTCACTTAGCTAAAGGAACATTCGAATTTTGCATGCGGTGAAGCATCATTCATTCCCTATTGGAGAAGCATTTAGGACCCCACTCGGCTTGAGCTTGCAGTTCTTCGATATTCCAAACCAGAATTCTGTTAACAACAGACCACTTTCTCTACGAACCAGCATGAGTCATGGAGCGTGCTGCTTGAAATTCTCTTCTTATTTAAGTAAGTCTCGCTCTCCAGGGTCTGCATTGGGTTTTTGATGGTTAAGAGTAGTTCAAACTGGATGGATTCCGGTGTTGTTGTCAAGGCAAATCATTACTGTCAGTTTACACTTCTCATCCAATCTGCCCGCCCCCCACCAAAGATTGGGAAAGATTTGGGGGATATGGAGGATTTGGCGCTGTTAAAGTAACAGCGATTTGATGAGAACCGACTCTCCAGAGGCTTTGACCACGGAAACCCGTCCTTTTGTCGCTGAGTACTTGCCAATGCCGGTTTGTAGGTATCGAACAACTTCTTCTCGAGTGTGCTGTGAGCTCCTATATATCCTTCACCTTGGTCTAACTCTAGCTGATGAATACACTTCGAGTGAATAAAATTAGGTAAATTGATTAGATCGAACTCATGTAAGCCTGAAAGTTTCCTCCAGCTTCCAAGGGAGATCAGCTTCGAGATTTATCTGAGGATAGCTCGCTTAGAAAAGGGGCTGCGGGGTAGGTGCGGGGTATTTTTCTCAACCCCCTATTTTAGGATTCACGTTTGTCAACAACAGCCAGTAGTACAGGCATTGCCCATCTTGCCTCTTACTTCACTCAGAATCTTATCGCTTCGTCATTTTGTCATCATAATAACTTCTATTGAGGCTAAAGGATAAGAACGAAATGACGTAAAGGAAAACGCGCGTTCTCTGCCTAGAAGGCCCTTCGGTTTGCAGACTGCTGTTCAGGTAACTACAAAATTGCAGGAAAGATCATGCCAACCTTATCCAATATAAACGGGCAATCTGCTATTCATGAACTCACTTCTCTCAATCATCGTATCCTCAGGATCAAAATCATGCAAAACCAGCCATGCCAACATACGAAACACAAGCGCAACCCAAATAGCACTCTTCTCATTGACTGACCATCCGGGAGTGTTTACACCGTCACCCTCGTCTTCTTGAACTCGTGCCACGACCTCTGGATGGATTTTGTCAAAGTAGAAATTGATTAGTATCTTCTCTTCCGGATCCTCAAGCGAACATTCAGCCAGTTGGCCATTAAGCTCTTCTTGATGATCGGATAATGCTGCGAAGTGGAGAGCCATGACTTTCTTCACAGCTCTACCAGTTTGCACCAGGAACTTATCCAATAGATTCCCATCAACGTATTCAATGACGTAATGCAAGCTATCCAACAAGTCTAAGAAGTCCTTATCAAACTGCGCCTTGAGCTCCTCCTTCATAGCTCCCCCATTGTCTCCAGGCCAGAACATACTTCCGTGTTCCTCAAACTGCTTCTTTGACTTTGAGTAGGAGCGGAGCTTTTGAGTGAGGGTTTGATCCCCACTTAGCATGACAGACCTCTGGAGACCATTGCGGAACAAGATTGACTGTAGTTGTTCGACCAGCGGGTGTGAGCCTAGACTGGTACTATTTTTGAAAGCAGTGGCAAAGTGAGTGAGGCAAGATGCAAAATCAAAGCCCGTTGTCCAGCTTGTAGCGCAGGGATTGGGGAGGCGCCTAAATCGGGAGCCGGGAAGGTGAAAGGACCTCGCAATCATGGCTATGAGTTCAAATATACCTGACACTCGTATTAGTACCAGTGAAGCATATAGTTTCAAAGTAGAGAGGTCTTACTTGGAAGCATTAGTGTTGGCTGCAGGGGCTCCAGGAATTGGCGAAGTTGCCTTTCATCCAGCTGCGGGAGAATCCTCTTCAGGGATGTCCCTAGTAGCTTAGGGCTGAGTTGAACAACTTCCCGTCTCGAATCGAGAATCGACGGTACTTCCCCGAAGCAAATTTTCTTCAGCTCGATACATGGCACAACTCTGTTCTCCTGATAACGCGGTCTTTCCATTTGCGAAAAGCGGACCATGACCCCAAGGCCGGCCACATGTTCACTGCTGACCAGAAATCCATTGCCTTGAGCCCGCAGAGTTGATCTTTTCATATCGAAATCGGTCCAAATGAGACCCAGCATTGACATAATTTCCACCAGAAAGCACATATTCGTGATCGCAAAGGGTTTTGTGACTTCGGGGGGCATTAAATGCCAGCGACCCATTCTCTTCTGGATTAAATAGCATATCGTGTGACCACTTCCTGGGATAGCATCTAGTTTGTAGGTGTTATCCCAAGCTCGGGATGTCTTCTCTTGATTTTGCAAGGTATCCAGAAGTAAGGTCCAAGAACAAGTCTCATACTCAAGGGACCGCGATGAAGCCCATTTCTGGCCCAATTCCTTCATGGGTGTCAGCGTATTTCGGCATGATACCTCCGTCCCGGTAATCTTGTAAATAGTCTCTATGTGTTCTTGTATCTCGATCACTTCCATCGACTTCGCTTTTTCCTGAAAAGTCTTGTAGTTGCCTCTATCTTGACTGCCTTCGCGGTGGGCAATAAAACGCTCCCGAAATGTTGCTTTTGGCTTCATCTTGTTGAGAGGGCCTACAGTAACACTGGATTTGGTCAGCTAGAACACAATCGGGGCCAGCATGGGCATATACTTGGGTGGAGCTGTGTACAGAACCGGTACCTCAAAGAAAACCTGGAATCGGAGACTTCGCCAGTCGAATTTTCTCCTCGTTTTAGACGCCCACATTCCCATAACCTCTTTCGAACATCGTCTTGAGCCGATTTCGCTGATGTCAAATTGCAAATATGCCAGAAGGGCCTGGAGGGTTGATAGGAAAATAGCCCCCACCGACAACCCGATTGCAGCGTACGTTAATCTGAGGGTCACCTCATCGCTGCTACTGCCTCCTCCAGTAGATGACAGAGTGCCGTTAGAAGACATCTTGGCACAACAATAACCTAAAAACAGTAAGAGGTGTTGAGGGGTGTTCTACCCTTCGACTGAGAGGATAAGTCTGATTTATTGGGATGGGGGCAGGGTAAGAGGCTTATATGCCCTTACTGCTCCTCGGCATCTAAGATCGTCTAGCTGCTTCTAGATAGCTGAAAGATCCCAAGGCGTCGACTTTCAATAAAGAGTCTGTCTGTTGAGAGCTGCAAAAGCAAATAACGTTAACACGTGCAAAGCCGGATCGACTTAACACGTGTTTTGTGGGGTTTATATCGTAATCCTGAGTGTTGCAAAAGATATGTGACGAGCGATGGTACATGCAGTGCATACAAATGTGGTGAGTCGAAGCTGAATTTAATGCCGCTGTTTAAAAGCTTTGGATCGAGATGCTTTTCACAATATTCAGCCAGCCACCGGTTTTAGCGAGCCAGCCACACTGATTATTTTAGGCAACGACGATCTCGTAACGTGGCTACTATTCATAGGCCGGCTTTGAGCCGTAGGTGCAGCTAAATCCAGAATCAATCTTGAAATGCCGTTGCGCAGAAATGCGATTCAAGTGATTTGAGCCCACCCCCAAGGGCTTATCTTAACGAAGCAGTTTTCCTGGGCTATTGCTGTTGCGGGCAGCTAAACACCTACAGGGGAGAAAGCGCGGGTTACTTGTGCCCCGCAATGTTTACTTTCCTCTGATCCAATATCAAGGTCACAAAATGACTTTCCGTTTGAAAGGACACCTTACTCATATAACATTTTATCTTCTTGAGCAAAGTTATTTCAGAGACCAATCTGTTTTACCAAAGAAATCCACGTGCTTCTCTGAATTCGTTTCTATGAGATTGCTAAACCGGGTAACTAGACGCCGTGCATTTCACCTCTCTGGTCTGCTGCTGGGTGTCTTTGTGCTTGTTGTGAAATTTCGGAAGGACTTTGCAGACTTAACAGCTGCTGATAAAGGTTGGGGAATGCAAATATGAAGTTTAAAGCAATACCTTTACACGTCGTGATGAATGGGCTGCGACGACCACCATCCCTTACATTTAGCTTCTACTGCACAACTTCAATGTACTAAGCTGGGTGGGGAGACATTCGGCTGATCATCCTAGGACTTAACGAGGGAGTTTCGTAGTTGTTATAAATTTCTTTACATTTGTTGGTATTGATTAGAGATGACTTCGAAGCAAAGGATGCCGGGAGTACCAGGAGGATGTGTGGTGCGAGTAGCGGCCAGGTCTGTTAATATAAAGCTGCGCAGAAGTCGCTAATCGGAACCATTTACAGCACATATATCACCCTAATTTCTTCTACTTTGCCAGTGGATGGACTTCTGTATCACTAGTATTATCTCTATCCTAAGTTAGTGTTATGCAGTGATGGAATCACTCAACGGGGAAATGTATTCGGTACTACTGTGAAATCTTCTCTTCTAATGCCTTGCTAATGACGAAACCCTTCTGTAGCCTGTCTGAAGTCATTTACTTCGGCAATAGGATTGTTGATTAGAGAAAGACTACGAAATCCAACGACAAATAAAAACCATCCATTATGTTTCCCTAACCTTTACGTCTTTCCAAATACTAGCATCCAAAACCAAATCCGAGCATTCAGCTTAGCCACCGGAAAGAAACAGCCCTATGGTTCCTTCACACGCAATCAGAGTTAGGTCATCCTCTATCCTCTCTATTTGTGTATGGGTGTGTAATGTTAGAAGACATACCCCTATCACAGCAAAGCAACAGCGCCGACAGCAACTCCAAGCAAGCCTCCCAATCCAGCAACCAATGTAGGAGCAGCAGCTTTGGAAGTATTCGTTGTGTAGGATACCACGCCAGATTTCGTTCCACTAGAGAAGGCGACAGAGGAAGGAGTGGTTGTGGTGGAGACCGCATCAGTTGTCGTTTCACTGGGTAACACGATAACCGTGCTCGTAATCGAGGTGACACCATCGGGGACCACTGTTTCGGGAATGGAAACAATAGACGGGGAGGGTGTCGCAAATACAGTCGTTGCCCCTGTCCGAGTTGTGACGAGGATAATTGAAGTAACATCGAAACTCGTCATCGTGCTCGTTGCAACGGCAAATCCAGAACCCGCAACTAGGGTGGTTAAGGTAACAGATCCGTCGCTCCAGATCGGTGAGACTTCCGAGAAAGTTGAGAGCGTCCAGGATATCGGAGCGAGAGCGGTGATGAGCTGAGTATTCTAAACAAACTCGACGTAGGAGACTACTTGCGAGATGGTAGTTAAAGTACAGGCAGCTGGATTATCACAGATGGTTGATAATCCGGGTCCATTGTAAGCTGGATAAACGGTGTGATCCGAGTCTTCAACCTCAGCTTTAACGAGCTTGGAATCGAGGACTGGATTTGCTGGATGACTCGTTGTTAGGGACAAGGTGAGAAAGAGGAGAACCAAGAAAGAAAACATGCGAAACCCCATGTTGGTAATTCTAGAGTGATCTTTTTGACTGCAGTCTGGCGTGCTGAGGCTCTTCAATGAGAGCGTTGATGCAAATATCTCGTAGATATTTGATGAAACTGTTAGGATTTAACAAAATGAAGAGCTGTCGACGGAAGTAAATTTAACGTCTGCTCGCTTACAAATTGAGGATTTGAGGATTTCGATCCTAATGATTCACTCACGACTATGACGAGACCCTGACCCTGGTCATCAGAAGTTTTGACTTCGGATTAGGGGAACAAAGGCGCGCTAGTCAATCCCCTTTAGACTTAACTTCACATTGCTTGGTAAACATAGGAAACGTAATCTCAATTCTGATCTTGCTCACGCAAAGCTTGGAGAGAATATGAAGATCTTCCATCGATCTCCATTTTGAAATTTTCGACAATGAATTACACCTTGGTTCTATACTAGATAAACAGCCGGTCACAAGGTTTCCTTAAGGCTCAACGGGTGTTGATGCTTGTCTTGTACAAAGTCAAGAATCTATTGCGCTACGATCTAGAAAATTCCTGAATAGTGGAATGGAAGTTCGTCATCTGGTAAGGGGTGTTAACTCTGCTGGAGCATATGTAAGGTCGACTCACCTAAGAGATAATACGTACTCTGAGTTTGGAGGAGCTTCTCTTGAAGCCATAGCGCATGATCGGAATATCGACACGGATTGTGTAAGTTGGAAGTTAAGAACGTGCAACTCTATCAGTATTATCTCCATTGATACGTTCTTAGGGGGTGTCATTTGTCTCTTTATTCTTTTGAGACTATATTGCAGCCGAAACAGCCTCGCATCAGAGATTGCAAGTGGGACGCAGAAAATTCAAAATAGCTAAAAATTACCTACCTATATGCCAATGCTTCATAAGTGATGAAAAGTAGTCAAGCATTATTTGCCGTATCCAAACTTGCATTAGATTTATTTTAATAAGGATCAGTCTAGGTGCGAGCTATTTGAAGTGGGTATCACCTTGCGAAAACTTGAAGCTTGCAGTGGGAACTTGTGCGATGAGAAGGGAAGGGGACCGTGGAAGGGTAACACCAAAAGTATTTCAACGAACTGGGAGGACGATCGAGATTATTGACGAAAGAGCAGACATGTGGCAACTGCGCCGCGTATGCAGCGTGCAAGCTGCAGAGACATCCAAATCGATCAAACGCAGGTCAACGGCGAAGCAGGATGCAGAGTACGATGCTGGTTCCTGATTCGCCTGCTTCTTGGATAAATTGAAACTTGGTCGAGAAGTTTTCTTGTGTAACTAGAAGATAGTAATAAATTTTCCGTTGACATCACCCAATCAAGACTTTGCGGAGAAGTGGAAGAATAAAGTCAATCAGGTTGCTGGACCAAATGTTATGTGGTTTTGGAGTGTGGTGAGGGCTCCCTATAAGTGCTGCAGTATATCCCTAATTCGAAGTGCCGGGCCGCCGCGATGTGACGGTGTCCGCATTTGAAACTCGGGACTCGTGGCTTCCTCGGAGGTAGAAAACATGGACGTCAATACAACCGTCCCGTGCCGTCCGCAGCGCCATCAAACGTGCATCTGACAGGTAGGTCTGGAGATCTCCCGGGGGGTAGTTCAATATCTTTCGACGCCGCACGCTGGCAGATCGGGGGTCTAGCCGGAAATGGAAGCTCATATAGCTCGCCTGACAGGGCTGACGTTTCCTGAGTCCAGTGATGTGTGTTTGGAGCTCTCGGATCGCGGAAGGGGTACCGAAAGGAGTATTTTTAGGCAATACAAGAAGAGCCGGGGCCACGCTTCAAAACATGAAAAGCTCGTGCTGTTCCTCGAAACTCGTCTTGAAAGACCCCCCACAAATTTTGGATAGACAGGATTAAACACTGAATATACATTTGAGGACATGGCAGAGCTTGTCAATATTGCCGCTCCTTTGGAGGCGGAGGTAATCTCGTCATGTGATCTGATATATTGGCATCTCTGCTAACTTTGGGTTCAGGCTGAGGATAATGGTGACAACGATTCCGCAATTGGAGAAGAAGTGTGTGATAAAACCTTGCGTATTCGCAAAATTCTTGAAATTTACGGGAATAGGACAGAACTGTTGCCAGCTCGACGACGTCGATCAATTCGAGTATCCTGAAGCATAGAGTGGAGAACGGAAGAACCTATCATGCCTACAAAGACGGAAGTATGATTTTTAGGCCCACGAGGGGAAGTACAAGCTAAATCTTAGCAGAATATCTGGTTCCGAATGACGAAGGGGAGAATGACCGACTTGGTGAGACAGATGGCTTTACATCACCGTTGAATGCTGATGCCCATAGACCATCAACACCACTTGTACTTGCTCAATTATGATGGAAAGCTGTTTATTTGCCCAATAGATAAGGACAAGCAAATACATAGCGTTCTAGATGTGGGGACAGGGACTGGAATATGGGCAATCGATTTTGGTAAGTAAGGAGGAACGTAGATTGTGATCAGGTCAATTTACTAATGATGAATCAGGAGATGAGTTTCCCGAGTCAAAGGTACATTCTAAATCGCACTTTTCACCACTCAAAGACTGACTAATCTAGGTCCTTGGCGTTGACTTAAGCCCTTCTCAACCCCACTTGTACGAGTCCTGGTGTCAATGTCCAAGTTTCCCCGCTGATATCAATAGTGTTCCACCAAACGTCAGGTTCGAAATCGATGATCTTGAGGAGGACTGGACATTTTCTGAGAAATTTGACTTCATTCACTCTCGTATGATGACTGGAGCTCTCAGTAATTGGCGGAAACTCTTCGTTGAAGCATTCGAGTAGTAGTGTCTAACCTGAAAATAGGAAAAATTGCTGACTTGGTGTTAGATTCAATACGCCCGGCGGCTATCTTGAAGTCACTGATGTAACATTCCCTGTTGAATGTGATGACGGCACCGTGACTGCCGATTCGGCTTTGAGGAAATGGTCTGACATGCTTCTCGACGTTGGGAAGAAGACCGGGCGTGATCTTGACGCCGCAAAGTCGTACAAAGAGGAGATGGAGAAGATTGGATATACTGATATCGGAGTCCGGGTGGATGTATGGCCGATGAATCAATGGCCGAAAGGCGCCAAAAATAAAGAGATAGGTACTTAGAAACTCTCCTGAATTGCAAAAGGAGATGGAGGCTGACATCGATAGGGACCTGGAATCTGGAGAATGTTCTGTCAGGGCTAGACGGGTTCACAATGGCGACCTTTACAAGGATATTTGGCTGGACGCCTCAGGAGGTTGAACTATTTCTCGTTGATGTAAGGAAGGAAATGAAAGATACAAAGATTCACGCTTATTGGAAAATGTGAGTACTCAAAGTCCTTGGATTGCTGCATGCTGATACACTTTCAGATATACGGTATATGGAAGAAAGCCGCTGTGAGGGAAGAAGTGATCGCGGGGAAGCAGATAAGTTTGTATTAAAAAAACAAGAATTCTTTTCCTTTGAGCCGAATGTAAACACTTTTTAATCGAGTGCCGAATTTTGTAGCGGGGTTTAGTACGAAGTTGCCTGAGGTGGAAGTAAATCGCACACGACAAAAGAGGCCTCTTTGACAACACCACATCGAGAAGACTTGCACTTGAACAGGAAGCATCAAATTTTATGAGGTCAAATGCACAGGCTCCACTTGGAGAAACAGTCTCTATCCTATTGCTTTGCCAGCAAGCTTCCGCCTCTGCAGTAGCCAGAGCCTGAAATGGGTGGTTTGAACAGCAAACCCAGTAGATGCAGGGTCGTGGGATCACTGAGCCTTTGCCTTGGACTCATTTATTTTGATGCTGAAACCGTCCCTCTAATACATTCCGAACCTAGTGGCTGTTGCCGTCTAAAGTGAATCCTCTATCGCCGTATATGCTTTACTCACCACACACTACCTCTACCATGCTTATTCCACATCACAATCAATAAGTTACTTCCCACCATCTATGGAGTGCTCACCCGGCTCTCAAAATGACTCGCATTGTTCTTCCTCGTCTCAATGCCCTCCTCAACCATCAACGTCCTCGCCTTCTCCGTCGCGAGATCACCACCCAGCAAAGCCTGCTCACCATCGAAATACTTAACGATCTCCTCAAGCGGCGTATTCCTAGTCTCAATGTAATAGAAGTACACCACAACAAACTCAACAGCAAGCCAGCAATCATACACGATATAGTATTTCCAATCCAGCTTGGCCAGCGCGACAGGGTTGACATACGAATTGAAGAAGAGCGCGAGGTCGACGGCGAGGAACATGAGTGTGAGTCCCTTGGCACGGAGCTTGTACGGCAGAATCTCGACTGCGTAGCCGACAAGGAGACCGGACCATGCGCAGTTATAGAAGACGTAGTAGAGGAAAATGAAGGCGACTTCGAGGTAACCTAAGGTGTGGATGCCGGTCTTCTTGAACTCAGCAGCGAAGATAGTCCATATGACGAAACTGGCGCACATGCCTCCGGTGGCGAAGAGGAACAAGGGCCGACGACCGAATTTGTCGATAAAGAAGCACATAGTCAGGGCCGTGAGGAAGTTGACGATGTTGAGAATACCGTTGATTTCCAATCTCAGCTTTGCACTGGTGACACCGGCGCCTTGGAGGACATCGCTCATGTAGTAAGATACGAGACCATTGCCAGACCACTGGGAGAAGAAGCCAAGGGATATGAGGATGATGAGACGATGGCGATTACCTGGGGTCTGGAAAAGCTCGAGCCAGCCGTTGCCTTCGAATTCCTTCTCTAGGGCGAGAGTTTCACGGATCTCGCGATACTCAATTTGGACGAGCTCATCATTGACGTCGCCTCGAGCGTGGCATTTGCCGAGGATCTGAAGAGCTTTTTCGTTCTTGCCTTTAGCAATGAGGTACCGAGGAGATTCGGGTACAAGCCAGATTGCAATGAGTTGAATGACTGATGGTACGGCTTGTACGATCGACGGGATCCTCCAAGACCATGCGTTGGGGATAGTGAAGGTACCTGAACAATTTAGTGACGGCACATCTACAGAAACGTGAGACTTACCATATGTAAGCCATGCTGCAATAATGCTACCGAAATACCATGTGCTGTTGTATATGGTCGTGAAAATAGCACGGTGCTGAGGATGGGCAAGCTCTGCAATCAACAAAGGAGCAGAACCATGGGCAATAGCGACTCCAAATCCAATCAGGAATCGAGCAGCAATGAACATGTGGATGTTCAGACCCATTGACTGAAGTATGACGCCGACAATCATGATAAGACAACCTGTGATGATACCCGCACGTCTGCCTGCAATATCGGCAATGTATGGGGTGACTGGGAGAGCGACAAGACTCCCGACTGACATGATGGCATTCAAAAGTCCTCGAGTAGCAGCGCTTGGGTTATGGAATGCTGTTCGAAGACGTAAGTGACCCTTCTCGCAAATAGAGACTAACTATACTCACAGACCACCCATTGATCGAGCGCCTGCAAACCATTCATCATAGAACCATCATAGCCGTTGGTGGCAGAGGTGAGCACGGCAAACATCAAGCAGATGTAG
Source organism: Hyaloscypha variabilis F (assembly GCA_002865655.1). Classification (NCBI taxonomy): domain Eukaryota; kingdom Fungi; phylum Ascomycota; class Leotiomycetes; order Helotiales; family Hyaloscyphaceae; genus Hyaloscypha; species Hyaloscypha variabilis. The sequence continues at coordinate 976,696 of KZ613955.1, read as the reverse complement.
AGTCCTCGCATGCCAGGCTCTTTCCACCACGAGATACGAGGAAACTCCTGTCCTCCGACCTGAAAGGTCGATTTTGAGGCTGTGTAAAAAGGCATTCTGACAGGGTTACGAGTAGAGAGTAGCCCTTACAATAAGGAGCAGAATGGGATGAGAGCAAACGAAAGTCGTTGAGTGCACGGGGATATTCTGATATTTATATCAACATCAACCTTCGGACGAAACAGAGCACATCGCACCATATCAGCCGCACTCATGGCAGAAATAATGCTGTTTCTACTGGAAACCCACTCGCCCCTCCCGATCCCCTCCACCGGATAAACATCCACGAATTTACCCCAAAGTCCAAGAGCCGCTAACATGAGACGAACGCGATTGAGAGATGATCATCTTTTTCATGTGAAATATCTTGAGAAAGATAGCAACTTTCTCGAGCTACTAGGGAGGGCGAAGCGGAATTAGCGCTCTCCGCCAAGTGGCTAGACCGGCCGGGTTGCTTTTAGCCTGAATATCGTCGGCCCGCGGAAAACGAACACTAGAACCCGTTGCTCGTCACCGAACAAGCGCTAGACTAATGGATAGACCATTTCGAGCATTATGCGGCTTCCAAGCTCGATGTTTCCAAGATAAATGGTGCTTACATTCCATGGATGAGACGAGCACGTTCCTTGATGGTGTCCACTTTTCGTTCTCTGCCAGCGGTACGAGCATATATCAGGCAAACTAAGACAAGCAAGAAACGGACAGAAGGAATTTTACGTGACATCTTTTGTGGGCCTTTCGATGACCATTTTCGCCGAGAATCCGCCATAACGCACAAGACATAAGATGTCCATACCATCTGAAGTTCTTCGATTGGCCAGATTGACAGTACTGAGGTGGATACCAGAAGGAGAAGGGGCCCGTATTCCGAGAGTAGGGTCAGTGTCTGCAAGACCTAGAGAAGTTGTGTTGCAATGGTCGGAGAGTGGCAAAAATGATAGAGGCACAGAGATGAACAACTCGAGAACGACTTTTGGAAATGCATGGGGGATATAAAATATGCAGGCTGGGAGTGTTGGGTCCTCATCGGAACTTGTCCCGTATGACGAGAAATGGTATCCTAAACACCAGACTCATAACGTTCTCCATCACAACTGATGAGATAACCTCATTTCTCAACACCTACGCTGATTGGGTCGATGAAAAGACAATCACAGACTGCATCAAAGCAAGCAAGTGCATACAAATAATGAAGCAGACATGAAAGGTAACTGTTAAAGGGTACTTAGGACGAAGCTTAGAGAAGACAAGCTGCCTACCCCGAACTACTCGACGGTAATGTCCGTGTAGACAGTCAGCAGCCCAACACTCATAACACTAGTGAGAGACCTGTTCGGATCTGCGGGATGGCCGAAGCGGCAAATTTTGATCAGGTATTGCTTCAAGTCTATTCTCTAGCAGGGAAGGCAAAAATAGGTTTAGAAAAAGGCTCACCTTGAAGAGAAGAGCCTGTGCGGTCCCTAATGGTAAAGGATCCCTCTTGGAGCTGAACCTTTTGGATACCCCGACGTATGGATCCAAGTGCTCAAGTGGTAACCGGTTCAGGACACCAAGTTCCATAAATTTCCAAGAGGAACAACGAGTCTGACGGAATTTTTGAGACAGTGTTCACTACGAGCTTCGTTTAAAAAGCGAGTTGTCGATGCATCCATCTCGAGAGTCAAGAGTCGGCATTGAGACAGTGAGGGTCGACTCAAGTTTCAAGATCCCCCCCCCCTTCGTCGTTGGTGTGTCGTCGACAAAAGTGTTGAAGCAAATGGGATTGGAAAGTGAGAGGAACTGATCCGTCTGTCTCTTGGAGAAGGAAAAAATCGTCGTAAGGCTAGAATGGATCATAAGGCGTCAGAGCGGATCTTGAGGTGGGGTTCTTAACTTACCATGCATAATTATACTGTATTTCGCAAGCTTGGAAGAGTATTAGGCAAAACCGACGTCGAGCTCGTTGAATGATTGAGGCAGGTTAATAGGAGAGCTTGCGATCTTGGGCCAGCTGCAATGGACGTCAAGCCAGTCTGAAGATTCAATATCCGCTCGAGGTGTGCCACATCGAGAGTTTGGAAGCTGTGAAGAGAGGGAGCGCTGTCCTTGCTTCCCTAGAATAACCCGCGGCAATTGTAATGAGTAGCAAGTCTTTGAATCGGCAGGCAATAATTGTATTTTTGTCTGTTTTGCGTACAGAGCAACGTATAAAGTCGCGTCGATGGTTCCTCCCGTGAGGCACGCCTCGTAGCACCTCCATTATACACATCACATTATTACCTACTATAGGGGATCTTACATGGTCTTCTCAACGGCCCGCGGTCCGAGTCGGTGGACGATTGCGAAGGGATTGTGCTGTTGGAGTGGGAGGAGTTGGAGAAGAGGAAGAAATGCAGGCGACGTGGGGTTGGAGCGTGTGCTGCGCGTTTCGCGAAGAACCTCCAACGTCACTTTCAACCTCACAACCTCGATCGAACGCGCACATTCGACAAAATGCTACGGAAAACAAGTACAAGATTGCTTGGAGCTACCTTGGTTCTGGGATGGTTACTGCAGCTCAGTGGCTCGCATTGCAGTGACGCTTGAAGCTTTTGACAATGTTGGAGACAGCCGACCTTGATCGTGTAGGTCAGGTCAAGCCCCCCTCTACAAGATTGATCTTTCTAATGCATGACTTCAGTTGATCTCGGATCGTCCCACTGCCTTTCCCTGCCAGTCTGCGAATGCCTCGTAGCGGGTCGGTCAGCGCATTTTCGAGACTCGACAACTGGACCACAAGATCTTACATCATTGCAGTTGCCCCTCGACCACAGAGTTTCAGATATCACATCTTGGGAAGCACGAATACCGAGAATATGAACTGGATATCTATTGGGAATTACAGATTATATACACTGGGATTACAAGAACCTGAAGCTGCACTTAATCAACCTAGAAGCAACAACCCTTCCTCCGTCTCCTTCGGCCCCACCTAATCTCACCTCATCCCACGATGCTCAAGGTGTGCTGCCAACAAATTCTCCCGAAAGATCCCAGGTCGGTCAGACAAGCCATGGCCTGAACCAAGAAGCCAACCCGCCTTTTGCATCACTTCTGAAGCATCAGCACCACATCCCCGTGGGGGTAGCACTCTTGATAGTGTATATCGTCATGAGGCCATGCATACGTGCCCGGGCAAAGCTGAGAGATATATGTGCTAGATGGCTTGCAAGCACCGTGGGCCTCAAATGCTCCCGTACAGCAGAACTCAGCACTGCCCGTGGCTGAGCAATCTGATTTACAACTCGGCCATCCAGGGACACGAGTGTCGAGGTTACCGCTCGGGCATTGCTTGAGAAGCTCATCCTCAGGAATGATGCAACGCATCGTCGAGCAGTCCGAGCCCTCTCCGAAGGAGAATTCACCGCCGATCACGTATCCGTCCACTGTACCGCCGTTAGTTTGCGAGCCTATAAGAAGCTGGGTTCGACAGACCCAAACTGACATTGATACCAAGAGCGCCCGGATGATTGTTAGCGTCGATTGTCCACTCCCATTTCGTCGCTGCACCCTCATGCCCTGCACACTCCAAGCCGTGGTCGTTGCATCCAGCATAGGCCCGAACAGCGCCGGTGTGAGACGGAAGGTTGCTGATCTGGACAGACTCTCCAGGTTCGATCTTAATCTTGTGTGTCCAAGGTGCTTCAGGATCTTTAACTTTATAAGTATCTATCCGAGTTGTTTCGATCCAAATGAACAGCCTCTCAGGCGTATCGTTTACCACTGTGTAGCGTGTTCCCCCCTCCGACCTATATTCTTGATTCGCGTAACGATCGCTCTCGCTCGCGTACTTATTGACGACAGCATCTTGCCAGTGGCCATCTGCTCCAAGGGCGGTGAAGTGGGCGCCTCTCTTGCTCAAAGTAGTTCTTGCAAAGAGCTCGGGAGGTGGTGCGAGAGCCGATGCGATGGAAGTTAAATCTCCTGCTTGAGCCGGCGCACCGAGAGCTGGCGCAGCAAAAGCAAGAGCAGCAGCGATGATCGTGGCTTGACAAAGCCTGTATTTGACCATGATTGATGTTCGAAGCTTATCCTCTGGCAACCGTCGTTTCAAGTAGGACCAGTGCAAAATTTCATGGAAAGCGAAGGTCAAAGTCGAGAGTAAGTACCAGAAGATTTATTTTCTGTTGTGTGGGATTCTGTGAAGAACTTTCTTCCAATGTGTGCCTGAAAGCTTAATTACCTGGCTTAGGTTAGCTCGTGGGTCTTTGGAAGCTACAACTGGGACGCTTGTCAACACGATACGATTCAAGCTTCCCGTTCCGCCTAGTGACACTACTGGCCCGACCCGCATACATCGTCACCACAATCCCCGGAAGGATACTTTGGCATATACGGCAGCAGCATACGTCCGACTCCTAGAGAAGTCTACAAGCTGTTTTTCCAAAAACCGAGACCAGACGCTCCTGCTTCTCGATGTTGAGACTTTACTTGTTGTGCTTCGTTTTCTATCATCAAGGCCCATAATTTAAGCTCAACCCTATATCTGATCTCATCAAGAATTGACTCGAGATCGATTGGAATGGTAAGCTGGCCTCAAGCCTAGTTGCTAGTCGGACCACACTCACCAATATTTCGTCATTAGGGCATGAATAAGGTTTGTGCCCTGGACGACACATCAAAATGAATCTCTTCTTGTCCTTCAGAGGAAAAGAAGTACCTCAAGAGATGAAACTTCAATTCTATTTGGCCATCCGCCTGGAGTGGTATCATTACAAGAAATGCTGGAATTGCGACATGTGCTTTTTTCCTTGCTCCTTACTTCACCCAATGCCGCACCACCCTACCACCCAATAGTCAATGGAGACTGCGAAGTCGTAGAATCACTCAATTAATGGGAGTGAAAATGGCGTGGACAGCCTTGGGGGCACCGTTGTAATCGACAACGCCATTGTCGCCATATGGCCACGAGTACGCATCGGGGCACAACTCAGCCAAGAAGTTGCTCGACTCGCGGCAAGCCTTGGGGCCAAAGCGTTCCGCCCACTCGCCAACGCAGCAATGCTTCTCCATACCGGTAAGCTTGCAGTCCGACTTGCAACCGAAAACGTTGCCCTCCTTCCAGAGGTTGCTCCTAGGGCAGACCTTCTTGACCTGGTCAAGTGTAGCATTGATGTTACGGAATGACAAGGCACCCATGGTTTTGTTGTAGACGGTAACGTTGGCGTTTGCGCTATAACCATCGACTGGTTTGTGTTAGTTTGGAAGGGCATGACGGAGGGGAGGTCATTTACCGTTGCTGAGGTTGGAATACATCTCCTCGACGTCCTCATGGCCGGGCTTGGTCTGATACATCCACTCAAAGAGTGTATGCTTGGCTTCACCAGCGCCGGCACACTTCTCGCACTTCTCATTGCAGCCGAACATGACTTGGACACGGCCGTTGTAGCTCTTCTTGCCGGGAGCATTGAGGAAGTTGCCACTGAACAGAGTTAGCACTTCGATTTCTGGGCTGAGGGAGGGATGTTGTTGCTTACCAGAGAGCGGAGGTGTTCTGTGGAACATACAACATGCCGTTGGTGTCCTCGCGTTTGAAGCTGACACTAGTGTCTTGGTTCAAATTACTGGCGCCAGCAAGGACGCACATACCCTCTCCCTTTCCCTTATTCGGGGCAGGGTTGCTGAAGACGAAGGGTAGGTCGACGTTGTGCTGCTCAGCGAACCGCATGATCTCCTTGAAGTTCGTGCCGTTGAAGGTCTTGATGAACGGACCATCCTTGGGGATTTCGACAGTCTCCTCAGCGGGCTTTAGCAGCATCACGGGAGTCGTCTCACCCTTGAGGTTGTGCTTATCCCAGTTCCCGGAGTGCCTGATGGACTCAAGGTAGGCACCTTGAGCTTGAGCTTGGCCCGCGAAGAAGGCCATGACAGCTGCAGCGAGCGCTGCGGTCATATGGAATTGCATTGTGGTGGTGTCAAGTTGAGTTCAGCAACGAGGTCGAGAACAATCGTTAGGGGGCGGGATTGGATTTCTTCGGACGAAAAATTCCAAGAAGCAAGAAAGAAAGATGGAAAAGTGTGACCAAAAGAGTCCATTTATATGCCCTCCTGGCCTCAACGTGAGCTAGATGCCCACTAATTGATGAGGTGTTGAAAGTCCTGAATGAGACGTCGGCCCCAGGCCATGGAGGTGTCGTCAACTTAACAGAATATGGAGAGCTCGACGGGATGATGGTTTTTGACAAAGAATTTTCCACAGCTAAGGTATTCGGGCCCATCGCAGGTGCGATCACTCAACGTGTCCTCCCACAAGCGCTGGGTGGGTCGTTCATCATGAAGCTATCATGAACCCACCAGATTTCGCAAGGTTCGATTGGATGATGCTCTCGGTTACGAGCGTTTCAACTTCTGACACCCGAGACAGACAGAGGATTATGGTGATTGGTTGCGCTGGTGCTTTGCGCTGCACAAGCCCTTAGGGCTGAGTTTGGGACCCGATCCCTTGGGTTTTTGGGGCTCAAGCGAGCGGTTACGTCGATGCGCTAGGAGATCAAACATGCCATCTCAGCAGAGGACTTAAAGTTGGCCCTCCCCCTAGATAATTGGCATCTTTTCTGTCTCTACTTCTGCACATTTCCGTGTCATCCTAAATTTTAGTGCTGCCGCTGTGCTTCATCCTCCCGCCCTTCAGATTTATGCGCTTGCCGGAACTGGTAAGCCAGAGAGACATTGAGAAATAGGGTAGCGATGATGCAAAGTTTGTGGGTATTTTTGCAGAGATTATTGTCGCATCGAAACCTGGTAAATGAAGAACTGAGGATGGGGTCTATTTTCGAAACGTCATCGACCACGGCTTGAATTCAATGCAAGTACCTTGAATGTTTGAAGCTGGTTGGGGGACAGTTTTATTGTTGGTCACGAATTTTGAAGAAACCCACCAAAGTTGAACTCCTTCAGCTCGACTTCATCAGGGTTGAACTCTGCTCGTCATTCTATAAGCTACAGCCAGAGTTCTACCACTGGGGTGTTTCAGTTGAACTAGTTTCATATCTGTCTCTTGATTGTATTTAGGCGTCAGGTGTACATTTCCTCAGTTCCATCGATGTGCTCTGCCTCTTCCTTACTGTACAACCGCATAGCTGCACCTTGTACATATTAGCTGTCTGGCTCCTCTGTCTCTCAAGCCTCATATTCCATTCCTCCCTACCTTTTACAAGCCCAGCTAGGAACTACTGATGTAAACGTCAGCATAAACTATCCAACGCTTTGGAAAGCTTGTTTGAAGGGGTTGACACATAATGTTGTGGAAATAATGGAATAGCAAAGACTCAAGTTCAACAATTAAAATACAGGGATGCTCGTTACAAAAAAAAGAGTTTACCGTGTTTGAAGAAGATCAAGGATATTTTCTATCTCACAGTCGTTGGACTGAGAACACACAAGAGTCAACCAGTCAAGACCGCAGAGTACAAGTCCTTCAATCACTATAAAGCAAAGTGTATTGGAGTAGGTTGATGAGTACTCAGTTGGTAGCCAGAATGCAGTTGTCACGTGATGATATTTCATTCCCTCAGGTGCCCAGTAGGTACTTCCCGAATTACGTGCAGGTTTTTTGTCGACCTATGATTGTAGCTCATTGTAAGTACTTCTTCTTACACGCTTTTTCAAATCAGTGCCCTCTCTAGCTTCTCTTCACTTCCTGAATTACGAGAATAACCTTGCACAAGATATGTCAGACAAGTCAAGCAGATGGTTAAGAGGTTGCACAAAAATGAAGCCAACACTTGTGTCACTTCGTTTTTATGAGATTCTGTGGGGATGCCTCTGTCGTCACAATACAATCCCGTCATGAGGGCAAAACATCTCCAATCTCCATCTCCATCTCGCTCCTTGGACAAATCATCAGTCCGAACGTCGGCTTGCTCGGGTGGAAAATCCGAACTTTCCCCATGTTTCCATCATAAGCATCATTGCTGACCTCGATAGCGCCGGAGTCAGCGAGCAGGGCTGCAGGACACTGACATGGACGATGGCCAACTTGACACGTGTTCGGGTTGAAGTTTAGCGGTCAAGCGCGGTAGATTTGCGCACCACGGGCGGCCACAGGGGCGGATGACGCCTAACCCAGACATGCTTTTGGGCAACCAACCTTAACAGGGGGGATCCCCGTTTTGCACCAATTGCTTGGGAGTCGGGACTGATAAAGGTCGGGGAAGGCGAACGACATTGAGTACTTGATCTTAGATCTTATGATGAAATCAAGCCACCTTATGTGACTGATTCTACCATTCGACAGGTGCAAGCAAAGGGCGGTATTCGATGCTTCTAAGCGCTCCATCGTTGCACTACTTCCACCATCACGGCTCGGGAGTCGGGACCACCACTGAGATAAGAGAGCAACCCTGTGCTTGCTCGAAAACCAATCTCCTCTTGGACGGTTACGAACTTACGAGTGCACTATCTGCTCCGCTGTGGCCCGGTACGCACTTCGCTTAAATGAAAGGACCGTCAAAACCCACTCTTTTGCATCCCATATTAATCTTTCTGACATTAGTAAGAATTGCTTTAAACTTCATTTGATTATAATTTCAAGGCTTATCTTAAAGTTAAGAAGACCATCTATCTTAATCTTCATTTTGGAGAAAGTTATTCGACTGGAAACTGAGCGTAAAGTTTATAAGCGAAGTGCGCACCTGGCCTCAGCAGAACGGATATGAAAGGGTAGGGCACGAACAAGGCCGAAAGCCGGAGTTTCCACTACTTTAGTACTCATGCACCACACTGTTCTCTCAGAGGACAAAGCTTAATCGCGGGCCCGATACTAAATAGTCAGCATCGCGCGTTTTTCTAACTCAGGTTTTCAGTTTTCAATGCTTTCATTTATCCCTTCCAGCATCTTACTGTGTGGAATCTTGGATCTTGGTAATACGAGCGTATTCACACTGATCATCTTTCCTTTTTCCTTGGCTGCGGGGGCTTGTGCCCGTGGGGGTTTGGGGGGCAAATTTCTTGGTTCGCGTTACAAGTACCGGGGAACTTGCATCGTTTGTTACACAAGTATCGACTTATTCATGCAGTTTTGCCTTAACCCTAGTTTCAGTGCCGCTTTCTGACTTTGGCGAATCTCAAGATAATGAGTGGGCAGACCCTAGTCCAGAAAGTCAATCCCAACGTCCTTGCGTCTAGTTCGGCCATAACGGGTGTGAGCTTCCCTGGTTGGTCTGAATTCGCATTCCCTGTCATTGTGTTGTCTCTCCACATTCCTCCAAGACAGTTCATTGCAGGTTAGGCTTGCGTGTCATTCTCAAGTTTATATAAATACTAAGGACCAGCAAGAAAACCATTTAGAGCCCAAATTCACTGCTCACTCACCCCTCTTCGAAAGAACTCTGGAGCTGGGGAGCTGGCGCGATGGCAGAAGAATGTGGATTGCACTGCAATCGGCCTTCGCTCACCACGGTTGAACGGCTGAGAGTGGTCGGTCCCAATATTCGAACAGGATTCGCCGACACCACCTCCCCAGCCTCCCTCCCAGACGACCCATCATCAGATCAGGCCGAGATCCAAGACGCAATCCTACCCAACTCAGCCCGACCAGGTCTTGTTCACGAACAGCATTGGCAAAGGGTAAGCCTGCTCCACTTTGTCGATCAATCATTATGTTTTGCTGGCTGACTTGTGCTAGCCTCCAGGAAGAGGGCCCAGAGGCAGGCGGTACGTTTATATCTGGCAATGTGTGAGTTGTCCTCCTCGTACCCTATGCATTGGAGCAAGAGCCTGACATGCCCGATCAGTGTGCTTGCGGCAAAGCTTCGATTGGAATCATGGTTGAATCTTGTCCAGACTGTGGAGCATCCCGGTGTCCTTACTGTCGGACAGAGAAGGTCAGGGTTCAATGACTCCCTGTGCTGGTTTGGCCGTATGCAAGACGTGGACGAAGGTAGGACGACGAAGTCCTTGCGGGAATTGGGGCAGAGCAGACCCATCGACGCGATTCGAAAGGGTCGCATCGTTGGTATTGCCTCAATTTGCCTTGCGCGGAACAGGATCGAGTGTCAAGTCACATCGCAACACATGTTTCGTAAAGTAGGTTCCAATCCTTCTCTATGGTTACCCAGCATGATCTTCTGACCGCCTTTTTTAGTACCATTTTTTCAATCAACCTCTCGTAGAGATTGATATGGATTTTCTACCGATATCATGGCCTTGCCCAAATCCTCGATGCGGGTCAAGAAACCAAACCTCAAATGTCGACCCCCAATATGAAGTACAAAGCCGTGCATCAAACCCGCCATCACATCACTCCAAGCCCAGCGGCTGGCCTTGGTACACCAATCGCCTCAAGATTCTCCGTTCTTTTCATGATATTGACTAGGAGCTGAACATACCTAAAGGCCCCTGTTCAGACGAGCGAGTACTATCTCGTATTATGTCGAGCCAGAGAAGCAAGCGTCAGCGAGCACAACCTATTTCTGAAGACAGGCACTATGGTTATTACCCGCTCAACTGTTTTCAAAATGTCTGGTACGACTGCTTCCTCATTCACCATGATCTCACCGGAAAGGATGACAAGCCGGCTTTTGAAATTAGACGAAGTTTGGGTGGTGTGGAAGGTGACCTGGAGATTTTGCTTCAAACTTCTGACAACTCGGGCTCTGCCTCTAAAGCAGACGGCGTCAAGAGATACTGCAAATACGGCCCGGATTTACAAGCCGTTGAACAGGGTATTGGAGAATCTGGGACAAGACGAGGGGCTTGGGTTGACGACCGGAATAGTCCGCATCTGACCGGAATAGGGGATGTGAGACTTTGCGGCACATGGTTGACTGCGACAGGGTTATTACGATATTTGAAACAAGGTGTACGATATCTTCTGCTGATTCTAAAAAGAAAAGTCTGACAGATTTGCAGCGTTACGAACTCAAAGATCAACCAGACGCAGAAAGGCGGCTCATGTAAGGTTTTTAACACAAACAAGAGAAGCGCAGATATGCTAACAAACAGCAGACATATTTCCGACCTAACCCCTGACATGATCCACGCTCTCGCAGCCACCGCGACCGCCCTCAAGATCCCGGTTCTGCAAGATGCCATTTGCAAGCATGTGGCGCTTCGGTCCTCAATTCGGATTCAGATTCCCGTAAGACAAATCCTTTCTGCACCATGCTTAGAAAGCTGGACGTTGCTTATCAACCTCCTAGTCTGATGGATTTCCCTCTTTTCAGATGGAATTTCATCTGCCATTCTTCGCCCTGCGGAGCGGCCCCCAATCCAACGACTTGCCTTCCGATGTATCCGGCACACTTCTCCGAAAGTATGAGGGTCTAACCCTTCTAATACACGACCCTTCTGGATCAGTCCAACAAGAAGATTATCGTATTTATGAGTCACAGGTATCGTGCGTCGTGCACGGGTTTGACGAGTGGCAGTGGACTTGCTATTCGTTCGTGGACAACCGTGAGGAAAACGACCCCGAAGACGAAGTAAATGAAGATAGCAACTCTCAACTGGACAGAGCCGATATTACATATGATGTAGATGACGAAGATCCGATCTTACTTCTTTTGGACAGCAAAAAGTGGCCCATTTGGAGGCCAAGAGAGTACTTCCTCAAAGCTTTCGAAATGCAGATCAGGAAATTCCGCACGGAATGGACTACATTGGTGGATAAATTAGAAGAGGATAGGACCGAATACGTATGTTACATGCCTCTATGCATACCTTTCAAGCCGTGTGCTGACGATTTGAGTAGATACGTCAACACACGTTCACTTCTTCAGATTCCCGGCAAGGTACCAGGCCAGCTGAGGAGCTAAACACAGCATTTCACTGGACTCGCCTGAGGATGGATCTTGTGACTAAGCTGCAGTGTATGCTTTCTGGGACCATGCGCGAATGGAATGCTTTCATCTCATTAGATGGAGGCGTGGGCTATTTCTCGGACCTGGACGAACTTCCCCTCGACCCTGGTCGCTTTGGGCCAGCGGGCCAATCCCTGAGATCCATCAAACGGACGTTTGGGGAGTTAGAGAATGTCCAACAAAGTTTGAGTTCCTTGAAAGAATCCTTGGCTAGGGATTTCAGCATGGTGAGAATGATCATTTCCATCCACCGAATATGCTGCTACAGAATCGGCCACTGACTTCATGTTCAGCTCAAGATCCTTCTTTCTCTAGAAGGTAACGCCGCGACAGAGAACTCAGCTTTCATCGCAAAGTTCACGACTTGGGTATGCTATGGAGACTTTCGGCATCGATTCACATGCTAACAATGCCCCATTCTAGGTACTATATCCGTACTTCCTCGCTGCTGGGATGTTTTCCATGCAGCCGACTGTCATACCGTTTGAGCTGAAGTTCCGATCGTTCGTTATCAGCATGGCGATGCTGATGGTTGCAATGTTTGTGATTCAATATCTAATGAAAAGGTGGGCGACATGGAAGAACCAGGCGACGCTCTGGATGAAGATGAGGGAACTAGACGAGGAGAAGGACGAAGAAGCAGAGACCTTCTCCGCCTGAAGGCAGGTCAAAACCTTAGGAGCTCCAGCAGCTGCAGTGTTGTGTTGAGACCAAGCTATGAAATTCGGGGCGAAGGCTTTACGACTAGGACGAGACACGAAATTATGTTACCAGCGACTTGTTTTACGAGCACCATCGAGACTACGAGGATTTCACAATCAAATAATGGTTGAGGGGAGGCATGCGAAAGTCAAATACGTTACATGGGATTGGGATCGGCGTCTCTGGGTAGAAAGAAGTGACTTAGAGTTTAGATACCCCTTGACGATATGAATGCATAATGAATGAGAATCCTGTAGGATCAGAGCTTCCTACAATCTTACTTTTTTTGAAACTTGTTCCATCCAATGTGATTCAAAATAGCGGGGTACTTGTACCCCGCATTGGTCGGAAAACCTCCCCACGAATGGGGATTGTCCGTATCCCCGAATTCGCATGATCATCCTTTCCTGCAGGAAAATTCTAGCTTTCTCCCAAATATTCTACGAAGAGCGAGCAAATCATTTCGGTGATATCCATGCTGCATAGCGCTAGAACCACGGCTTTCCCCGTTTCCTTATGCTCTCGGATGAAGCTCAAATACGACATTCTCTTATTCCTGTGAGAGTAACCGAGAGTTACCGAGAAGGATTGCCAGATCATTTTGCAATGATCACGGAAGCTTTGCTGGTCTCCGCAGCAGGGGCCTCGTTCAGCTATCAAGAGATCACTGTTGATGATGATCTCCGAGAGGATGAAGTGCTGGTGGAGATGAAAGCGACTGGGGTTTGTCATACCGATCTCAACTTCTCGAAGGAGAAAACGATACCCGGATTATTTCCTGCCGTCTTCGGTCATGAAGGTGAGAATCGAGATGGGCCTTCGTAAAGACAACGCTAATAATGTATCAGGCGCTGGAATCGTAGTTAAAATTGGCTCCCAAGTCGTCAATACATCTCCTGGGGATCATGTCGTCCTCACATACTCTTGCTGCGGTAAATGCAAGTATTGTCTCAGAAAAGAGACTTCCTACTGCTACGACTTTGAGAAGGATAACTTCGGATTTCAAAGACATGATGGCTCGAAGTCATTCTCGACGAAAGATGGGCCTGTATCCTCGCATTTCTTTGGCCAAAGTAGCTTTTCCAAGTATGCTGTTGTGAAAGGACGAAGTATCATCAAAGTTGGGGAAGAAGTACCTCTGGATTCTCTTGCTCCTCTGGGATGTGGAATCATGACTGGTGCTGGAGGTATGTTTACCTTTGATGCTCTAAACTCATCCGTTCTGATAAATTTGCAGCTATGCTCAACGTTGTGAAACCAACCTCAGACTCCATTGTTTGCGTGGTGGGAGTTGGTGCAGTCGGCTTGGCTGCGCTAATGGCTTTGAAGCTGCTTCCAGCACCTCCGAAGAAGGTCATTGCCGTTGATGTTGTTCCCGAGCGTCTTGAACTTGCGAGAAAATATGGAGCCACAGACTTCATCAATTCTCGAGAAGTCGAGAATCTTCAAGACTCTTTGAACGGTGTTTCGGGTGGGAAAGGAATTGACGGTACCATCGATACGACGGGACGTCCCGATGTCATTAGCAGTCTGCTAGAAGCGACAGCCAAGAGAGGCATTGTTGTCCAAGTTGGCGTTGGAGCTGTAAGTTTTGCTTTCCAGTTTGATCGCATGAAACTTGATCGTAGTTCTACTAACACTGACGACAAATAGTTGACAGCAGAGGCTCCGGTTTGGATTTTCCACCATGTCAATACTGGTAGACAATATGTAGGATGTGCAATGGGTAGTTGCTACCCTCAAGAATTCATACCAATATTGGTGGAAGCATGGCAGGAAGGAAAGTTCCCTTTTACAGATCTCATTGTGAGGTATCCTGCTGTAGACATGAACACTGCTGCCAAAGATATGCTGAGTGGAAAGGTTATCAAAGCGGTGCTAGTGTGGAAGTAGGAAGGTCTATCTGTTCTTTAGAGCAACATTTCGCCACCTCTTCGAAACATATTTACTTTACCATATTTTATTGCCAACTCAGATTTGTGATCCTCGCCTAGCTCGTCGCCCCAACTCCTAAAAAGGGGTAAGGAAAGGTGCCTCGCTTAGTCACGTGAAAGCCAGCGAGACGCTTTTCGTTTCCAGTGCTGATAATCACCATTACGCCATATTCCAACAAAAGGTTGCATACCCAAGAACTGGTTCTTAGCCCTTTATCAGCACTTATATGCCTTGCTGGCTGCCACAGAGTCACGTGAAGCTAACGCAAATGACATACGAGGCTTGAAAAAGTACATCTCAACTCTCGACGATCATCGCAAACCCACAAAGACGCCTACGAACAACCTCTGCCCCAAAGATATCGAGATCCCTGGGGGGAAATAATATGCGTATACTCTATGGATGATAATGTACGACATCTGGGACGCTGCAGCCGGAGCATCACATGCAGCTCAGAGAAAACCTTTTGAAGAGGCCCTGAAGTCTCCTTGTGAGAGAAAGAGGTACGGATCCTATGCAAAGAGTTCTTGGACAAATCTCTGCCAATTTTCAAAGTAGCTGATTGCAGGTAGTTCTCGGCCCCAAACCATGATGTACCTCGATTCTATCGATGCCGATGTCCAGCAGCATTTCTGTGCGATATTCGACTGTCTATCTTCCTGGAATCTATAAAATTCGACGCCCTCTACAATCAGAATGAACATGAGGCGAAGTCTACCTCCTACGCTCGCATTCTTGCTCCGCGGCTACGCTGTTCCGGTGGAACTAGATCTCAAGGGGTTACATCCTGCGGCCGGTTTACTTCACACTCTTCGAAGATGATAGAGGCGCGGCGAACAGATGCCTGGGTATCGCATTTGTACATCTGACATTATGGCATCATATTTGTTGGATTTTTTAACCTCCGATGTGCTGGGATTTAAAATACAATGCGAATGAGCCACCAGTCCCTTGAAATTTTTGGTGGTCTGCAGAAGGAACAAGACTAAACATTACGGACCCGAGATTTCGGAACTCATTTACAAAGCTTCGAGGAGCAGTCAGCAGAAGCATAAGAACGCGGATTACTTTCCAACGCCGAGGCCAGCCAAATTTTCTACATGTGGGAGAGCATACGACCGCAGCCCAAGTCATTTCTGCAAACTTAGGCAAGTTGCTGTCCGTCTGAGCTTTAATCAGTTCATTCTCGACCGGTATATTGATGCAAGACTTGTATCGTTCAATATTGCAAGAAGCCACACTCGATTCTTGGAACTTAATGCCTCCGGGGATTCTTACTTTGCCACTCATGGAGCTCTGATCAGCCACCATGGGCGTGCATTGATATAAATTGAATGCATGAAGCCTCGGCGCTTAAAAACGTTCAAATTTTCTGTGTTCATGGTAATTGTCTCATCCTTCTGCGTACATATTCTCTATATTACCCGTCATCATTCGTCATTCTGACCTGCTGATATTGCTGACACATCTACTGCCTGAGTTACCGCCATTCATAGAGTCTGATTTTTGGTGGTTCAGGCTGAACATGACTTTCTTTTGGACGGACTGTGTCGACAAGATTTCTACATCAATGCTCGTATCATACAGATGTTAGAGGCTTCATAACGGACTGTTTTTGGAGAAACTTCTCGTGTCTGCTACGTTGCTCAGCGGTTCCTTCTACCGAGATAGGTCCGCACATTATCAGCTGGCGCAAATCCCGGCTGCCCTTGTACGAGGGCCACCCCACCATTTCCACACCGCAAGTGCCTTTATATTTTCTGCTGAATCTTTCTGTTGTTTGCTTTTAAGCGATTCACTTCTGGTCCTAGGCTCAGGCAAAGCCCCGAGAATAAAATATTGGTGCTGAGCCGTACACGGCACGAAGCCGTAGACAGGCTTACAAACATGACACATCCATATGGTGGATTCTTACTCAAACGACTACAAATTATCTTGCGGCCAGACTTTTGGACGAACATATGGTGAAGACTTCACCAGCCTCGTTCAAACACAGTGGCGGGCGTTGCACACACAGAAGAAAATGCAGAACTTGCATTCGTGTTAATCTCCAAGCCGGTTCATTCGTATACGAGATGCATTCACTGCCTTCCTTAAGGCCCCCATCGTGAATTCACTCCCTCGACCTATATGTTCCTGCCACTGTCAACTTTGGTATAAAGGTAGGAAACCTCTCCTTCTTTTCGCTTCCACCTTCTTCACAGCACCTCAGTTCCATCACTTCTCGAACATCTCGTTCCACCTTGTTCAATCGATCCTCGCACAGTCAGCTTTTACATTCTTCCACCAATACTAAAAAGTTCAAAATGCAATCCACCATGGCCCTCGTCCTCGCTCTTGCCTTCGGTGTATCCCAAGCCGTCGCACAGAATACCAACCAATCGGCAGCCTTCAATCTCGTCATCTCTTCCGCCAACAAGACCCTCGACGGTTCTTTCCTTGGCGCGTGCCATGAAGGAGCTGCCTTCGAAGGTCTCTGTCCCGGTCCTGCCAATGCAACCGCGGAGTACAATCAGTACGCATTCAACTACACTGCTTCCGAAACTCCCGATCCGGTTCTCGGCATCACCGGTCAGCTAGTATGTACCCCGCTGCTCTGCGAGCTGTTGTACATTCTCTAACTAATCCGGTTACAGACTTGGGTTCTCCAATCTGCAAACATTAAACTTTCATCGCCTTTGAGCATTACTGCAAATCTCGTCAGCAATGTCGCAGTCCCTCTCTTTGTACCATCATCTTCTAGCACCTACATTGGATTTGATAAAGATGACAAGCTTTTCATCCCCCAATACTACGATGACACCGTTACACCACCTAAGTAAGGATATTGACGATGAAACGTAGCTTGGTACGCCTGCTAAATGATATTCTAGGGCCGACTCTAAGCAGATCCAACGGTGGTACGTTTGCACTACCCAGGATGCGTATTTGTACTCGACCTTGGCCTGGGTTATTGGTGCGCATGCCCCGGAGAACCCCTCTTGTAAGTTCGCGTTTTACTTCGGTCTCATTGTTCCAAATAATCTCCAATGAATTGTTAGAAGGGCGGCAGGTGTTCTACCAAGAAACTCGAGGTCAATGGTTTGAAGCAGGTGCGAAAGTCCCAGACTTCTGGGGATAATCACCTGTTCCAATCTGCCGGAGAAAATCTGTCAATGAACCGCTGCCAAGTGGCACGAAATGCTTTCATCCCTCTCAAAATTATGAGAAAATACTGACGCTTCATGTCCATTAGGCCAGAAAGTTGACGTGAAGCGAGTCTTCGTTTAAGCAACCATTTCTCGGGTCAGGATGGCCAGATACTGCACAGTGTGAATCGGAAGCGTGACGAGAACGGGAGGTGAGGTTGTAATGGCAGACAGCGCATGCGATGAATTTAATTAGACTACGATTATTTTATCCTTCAATTGCGGTTTCAGTTTCCTCTCTGCGGCTTCCTTTTCATAAAGCCATCCCCAATTTTCTCCGAGTGAAGATTGCTCATTACTAAGTACTCATCCCTGCGTCCTTTTTTCACAGTATTCGATGCCCCAATCGAAGATGTTTCGCATTTTTCGAGTGGAACATCTCGAGTGCAGAGTTCCCTTAATCGCTCAAGCTCCCAGAGCTAATGTGCCCGCTTCCCCAGTCTTCCTCGGAATGTTTGATGATTAGGTCATGTTCCATGCTTCATCTCAATGCTCGTTTCCGTCTTTGCTGATGAGGAGTTGAACATGATGTAACAGTTTGTGCTTCCCGTGAATTCAAACTCTTGTCGATTCATCTATGAACCTTTTATTGCTCTCGATCTGCAGCTTGAAGGAAGTCCTTCACCACAACCCTTAAAAGATAGCTTGGCGTGCAACTCCACGCATGACAGTAGCTGTTATTGTGGCAATCGCCATACGGACTTCTCCTAGAGTCCTCATAGTCGAAGCATTCCCAAAACGTGTCGGCCCCAGCTCTCACCATTCCTCCCCAGTATTCTCTCATCAACTCCAAACATCGTTCCTGCCCACCATTACAAGCGAGACTTTCTGCAACATGGTGGAAGGCGTACGGAGTCAGTGGTTTCACTGCTTTTGGGTCTGCCATGGCGGTAGTGATGGCCTTCAAACATGTTTGAGAGTCCATCGCACCAGCCAGTCCAAGCCATGCTTGGCTGGACCAGGAGACCTGACTAGTAGGCCCGCTCACGAAGACCCCGAGAGACTCGTCATAGAAAGCCGATGCCGCTAGAACCATTTTTGATACAACGTCTGCGAAGGGCACATCCTTCTCAATCAGTATTGCAAGGCTGTTTATTTGTTTGCAGCAGAAAAGCACTAGGCCATGCATTCCGGCATTCGTATCGAGTCCTTCTGACCAGTCCAGGAATTTCCATGCCGAAAAGGCATCGGAGTTGAATCTCCCACCCTCATCGACATGTGCCAGTGCCATCCTCATACTGCCCAGTATCGTGGGCCACAGCTCAATCGCGGTTTCGAGATCTCCCGAAGCAACGGCATAATCATATACCGTCGGACCGAACAATGCGTCGTAGTCCACGATGTAGTCTGAAGCCGGCGCAAGTTTCGGTTTTTCAAATAGACAACCAGGAAGGCTTCCATCTTCTCGCGGCAGAGCGGCGAATAAATACAAACACCGCTTCACAAGCGCATAGTCTTTGAACGTGCAATAGTTTGCCAACGCCTGCAGCCGCAGGTCTCCAAGCCATAACCGTCGGTCCCGTCGAGGGCCATCCTCGAACACCATTTGCATGCAGTCTCGCAGCGTGACCTGACTGATACGATCAATCTTGACGAGCTCGCTGTCATGCACCTCGAGTTTTGGTACTGCTGCTGCGGCCAGAGGAGAAACAGCGCTTACAGCCCGAACTTTGATGTCGAGGAACTTGACTTTGTATTTCGGGGACGTATCGATGACTTCTATTTTCAGATAGCGAAACGAGTATCGTCGTGGCATATCCACATACGTCGGTAGCCAGTCTACGTTAATGATTTCGTCTGGGATCCAACTGGTGCTGATCCAGGTGTTGCATGGATGCAGACTCTCAGTAACATCGTAAGGAATCTCTCCGAAAGTGAGCCGTAGTCTGGCTGGGGCGTCGACATTGACTCCTTCGACACCGACATGGAAGGATAGATAGCCGACTCGATGAGATCCAAAGTCCAGGATGACTTGATCGCCTTTTCCATATGATAACGTTGAAAGTTCCTCGATTGTGTGTGTCTGAACTGCCTTGCATTTAAAGAAAGCTTCTGGATCTGGTTGAAATTCCACGACGGACAAGGGATAGTCGATCCATTCGTGAAGTGTGGGCTTCAAAGCTTCGGCTTTCAGAGCAAATGTCTCGTTGCGTATTGTCTTTGGCACTCTCTCAACTTTCTGGTTTGCCGGAACGTTTGCGTTTTGAGCATCTTCCATAATTTCGACTTAAGTCGGATTTTTGCTGGTCAAATTGAATAGTTGGTACTTTTTGCGATCTTACTTTTTGCAGACCGGGAAGAACGAGAGCGGTGATATCGGCGATTTATTTCATTCTTAAAACTTAACAATGACCGGAAGGTAGTAGCGGATCGAAACGGGTAATGTCCGGCAAAGCAACGAGATTTGTATTTGTGGCATCCACCGAAACAAGCCTCCAGTCGTTTTCTTAGCAGATGGCTTTCTATTCAAACCACTGCAACGATACTCGTGTCATAAACAACCGAGAAGGGTGCCAGAATCTTCACCGAGCAGGTTGATGGCTTTTCCTCAATATCCCGAGGCCGCACCGCTTTCACTGTGTTTTCTCGATGCCAAAAAGTCTCGCACTCTGCCGATATCATATGCCATTGTGCATTCGGGGCAATGCATACCGAGTGAAGGTCTTTTCCCGATTGCGCGAATACCATTATCCGAACCGTCCCGCCCTTCGAGGCCCCTCAGAAAGGATCGCCCAATCGAGTGCCTCTCCACAGCGGGTATGGATTTCCCCGCCCCTCGGCCAATCTCCCACTTTACCATCTCCGCTGTTCGCGGTGGATGGCCAAACCCCGCATCGACTAAGCGAGATGGTGGACAGAGGAGGTGGACGTGAACACCGAGCTCGTGAGAATCACTTCCGAGTGAAATCGACAAGATGTTATTATAAGTCCAAATATTTGCCCTGATTATATTCTTTAAACATACAAGCAACCAGCAAGTGTTCTCGAAAGAAAGGGTGCAACATAATTTCCACAACCTCGCCGTACCTGAAGTATCGCAAACTGTTGCCAGCATTATGGGTCGAGGTTACACAGGAGCCACGGCGGTGTTTTTGGCCATCGGAGGTAAGTTGTCCTGAACAAATGATGGGATATATACTCACTAAGTTCAGGTTTTCTCTTTGGCTATGATAGTGGTATCATATCCTCCACGATCGTCCAGCCCTACTTCGAGGCTTACATGGGAACACCAACTGCATCTCAAACAGGCGGGATAGTTTCTTCCTTCACCGGAGGTGCCATTCCAGGAGCTCTCTCAGTGGCCTGGTTGCCCGACAAGTTTGGACGTCGCAGAACAGTCTTCATTGGTGCTTGCATTTCTGTCCTTGGCTGTGCTCTTCAGGGTGGGGCCAAGAACATCCCAATGATGATCGCGGGTCGGTTCATTGCTGGTATTGCCGTCGGCCTCCTCTCTGCTGTTGTTCCCATGTATTGTTCCGAAATCGCGACTGCCCAAGATCGTGGAAAGCTCAGTGGCTTGCTTCAGTGGATGTTGTCCTGGGGCTTCCTGGTCGCCCAATGGCTCGGCTATGGATGTTTCAAGGTCAAGAGTGATTTCCAATGTAAGCACAGTCGGTATGATATGTACGAGAAGAGCGCTAATGATAGGTGCAGGGCGCTTTCCCCTATCTTTCCAAGTCATTCCTGGGCTCATCATCGCCACTGGCATCTGGTTCCTTCAAGAAAGTCCGCGTTGGCTCATCGAACAAGACCGACATGAAGAAGCGCGTGCAGTGTTGACTAGACTCCATGGTAACGGCTCCAATGATGAATTCCTGGACCTTGAATTTCGCGAGATTCGAGACACTATTGTCGCAGAGAAGACACTTCAAGTCGATAGCTGGGGTGCATTACTATCAAGACCTAGCTGGCGGAGGAGATTGCTACTGGGTTGCGGTCTTCAAGCCTTTGGTCAATTGTCTGGGATAAATGTTGGTTTCTTCCATCCGCTGCGAATTTTGATGCTGATCTCTTGCAACAGGTCATAAACTATTATGGAAACGTTATCTACAAGCTTCTCGGTATCACCACTGGCACATCGCTCATGATCGTTGGCATCTCCGGAGCTCTTTCGATTTGTTATTGCACCGCCGGTCTCTACCTCCTCGATAAGGTTGGACGTATCAAGCCTCTCATCTTCTCCGCGGTTGGAATGGCACTTGCCCTTGTGGTAAATGCTGTTCTTTCGCAATACTACGTTGTCAAATCGGGGGCTCAAACATCTGATGGCAATGCTCTACGGGCGATGGTGGCCATGAACCTAGTCTTCTCATTCTTCTTCACCTTCACTGGTATCATTTCATGGGTATATCCCGCAGAAGTGTTCCCTATGGAGATCCGCGCGAGAGGGAACTCGATCTCAACACTGACGAACTGGTGTTTGAACCTTCTGTTTGCACAGACAGCTCCAATAGCTTTGGCAAATATCGGCTTCAAGTTCTTCTATTTCTTTTTTGCTTTTAACATTATCGCTGCTGTTTGCTATATATTCTTGTATCCCGAGACGAAGGGCAAGACCTTGGAGCAGATTGATGAGTTGTTTGGTGATCAGCTTGTACCTCATGCTCTGGAGGATCCGGATGGAGCTGCGTTAGCGATGAGTGAGAAGTTTCAAAATGTCACACATGTAGAGACGGAGGCTCGAGGGGTATAATGAGGAGGGCTGGAGTTGCAATTATTCATGTTTTCAAGGAGAAAGAAACGCTAGACGTTTTATTACTCATGACATCACCTAAGGATGCTGACCACTGCTATGGGGTACTTACCGTACTTCGTTCAGGGGTTCAATTAATATTTCTCGCTCCCTTCCTCGGCACTTGCATATCTCTTGCTCCTTTATGACTAATGTTTGAAATCTTTGTCCTATTTATGATTCTTTTATCGGCATATGTCTAAAACCGGACCCAAAACTCTCAAAATGACGAATATCGGACCCTTTTCTTTTATAATGCTAAATACCGGACTCTAAAGAAAAGTGACCTACTTTTGTGTGCGAAGCCTATAGAAAACTAAGTACCTACGCTTCCTACTAGCGTTCGGCGTATATAGTTGTAAATAATTTATAGAGTATAGAATTCTATAGTGTTATCACTTTAAAGATAAGTTAGCTTCGCGTAACCGCACTATAATTTTATCCTTTACAAGGCCTATACCTCTGCCCCTACCTCTTGCTAGCAGCCGTACTAGTTAAAAAAGTATATAATTCTATGGTATTATCGACTCGCTTCGCGACCGTAATAACTTTATATTAAATCGCTCGTTTTTAATGATTTTTAATACGTATAACGTCGTATTAATAGGCCTATAGAATTATATAAAAAATTTAAGTTAAGTAGCTATCTACTAATATAATTGCGTCACTATATAATCGCGATATTACGCCCTTAAAGCTGCCTAGAAGTTATAATAAAAATGTCGCTATATAGCGGGGGTAAAGTTCGGGAAGCCCTAAAGTTACTAGTATTTTAGTAATTATGTGCTAAACGCTAGTAGAAAGCGTAGATACTTGGTTTTCTATGTGCTTTACATATAAAAGTAGGTCACTTTTCTTTAGAGTCCGGTATTTGGTATTATGAAAGAAAAGGGTCCGATATTCGTCATTTTGAGAGTTTTGGGTCCGGTTTTAGACATATGCCGTTCTTTTATACTAGAAAGTGTTGCTATTTTGGAGAGATTCTGAAGTGTTTTGAGACTAAGCAGAACGGCAACGGCACCACGTCTGTGGCTCGAGTGCTATAATTGGGGATTATTGAGTAGAGCAAAATAGTAGAACATTATCCCACGAAGAATAACGTCATATTCCAGGGCAGTAAATAAACCTGTCCCAGAATTCATCGTCTCCGTTTTTGATTAAAGCTTACATGAGTTCTCATGGCGGGAGACTTGTTGTCTAAAAAGGGTAAAGGTATACACACGCGTTACCCGAAACGGCAAATCTCAAGTTGTCAGCCACCAGTGGTTGTCCGAATTCGTGACGCCATACTAGGCTTCAACGTACCACAACTTCAAGGAGATTCAACGTCCGACAACTATTCTGCTTTATTGAATGTCCCTGGATTTGAGGGAGATTCTAATAGTAAGATTCTTTTCTCTCTTCTTGATTGTTCCGTGGATTGTCATACATTGAGGAAGAGCGTTGCGCCACGAATTCGGACAACCACTGGTGAGCCATGATGTTTCATTTTCCAAATGCGAGAAAAATCATCTCAGGGCGCCTTACAGGTGTGTTGATCAGGTGTTTCAATTATCCTAACCAATCTCATCCCCAAGTTGCAACGCCGCCTGAGCCAGTGCCACATCCTCCCAGAACTGGTCAAAAATAGAACCCAGATAAAAATCACTCCACAGAAATTCCCTCAGACAAAGGGAAAGCTCAGTGGTTCCTGATATTCCAGCCGCGCAACACGATCGTGCAAGAAGCTGAGTAAACCATTCTTGATCTGCAGTCCCAACACTACCCATTGCTCCAATCATGATTATCCAAAACATCATCTCAGGGTATGCTATCTGGAAAGAAGGTACATCGATAATCTCCAAACATGCTCGTAGCCGGCTCGACAGTAGCACATGTGTGCCGGAACGCGGAGGCATATTATAAGTGAACATCAAAATGTGTGCGACCGCCGCATTTCCGAATAGTCTGTAAATCAAGGCGTTCTTGATTAACAGATTAGGAGACTCATACTGAATGAGCGTAATGAGACGGTACATGAGTTGAGTACAGTACGAATATAATGATTGCGGCTCTGTCCCCGTGCTCTCCATTTCTTGCGAGCTCGCAAATCTTTCTTTCTTGATTATTAAGTGCCGCAAAATACGGTAGGCTTCCATCATTTTTTCGCCGAGATCGGGTAAATGTGTGAGGTTAAATAGTCTAGCTTTATATCGGGCCGCTAAAAGACTGCACGGTTCAATGCTCTTGAAGTCGGGATGAGGAGTTGAGTGAACGAGATAGAAACGTGGTTTTGAGCCCAAGACAATAGCACCAACAATATCCACCCTGTCCACGAGTGAACAGTGAGAATGGGGTCTTATATATGTTATAGTGGACTGACCAACGAGTATATTTATAGGTAAATGGATTGCTGAGTAGAGCGTCCAAACCACCTACGCTCTTGACCAAGGCCTCTACACCATCGAGATGAATTTTAACACTGGTCATGGAACCAGTTCTAAGCTGATAATGGGCTGTATCAGCCCTCATAAATAAGAAGGTCGAGGCAAATTTGCATACCTCAAATCCGGTCAAACTTGTTACAGCACATACAGTTTCAATTGTAACAGCCTTCTGATTAGAGTTCGCGATCCGGTCATTCACTATAGCAATTGCCTTGCCAACGTGATAAATAATCTTGGCACGCGAGTCGATAATTCCGATGCTGCCTAATGTCATGGCTACGTGTGCCAACGACGCATGTAAATGAGCTGGATCAGCTAAAGCTGCTTCGAGAGCTTCCTCTTTTCTGAACGCTGGTCTGATCGGCGAGTAGACGCTGTCAGTGGGGTAAAATATGCTATAATCTATTAAGTTATCAGTAAGCTACCCAGCATAAATGTATATATTAATAGAAAGGGAAAGTTGTGGGTGCCTGGAACACTCAATATCATCATCACCGTGCTTGGTGAGAACTAATAGAAATGCCGATGATAACTTACATTGATGGATCAAGAACTGAGAGTCCCCGTGGCCATCAATCCTCAAGGCATTGAATGGGTCGATCCCTGTGCTTGCCGGGCTATAGTGCGTGCTAGTCTTTGGGTTTCTCGGTACAGGATGAACCGATGATCCAGAGTTTGCCACAGACTTCGTATGGGGACGACGAACCGAGAAGGATCCTTTTGACAGAGCCTTCCTTCTTTGGCTATGCGCTCTCTGCCTTGCTTGAGAACGGATGCGTCGTAAACGTTCCCCTGTCGGTCGTGATAGGCCAGTCTCGCCGATGAATTGAAACTTCTAAGTGTCCAGAAAGTCAGCGGACAAGCTGGGCGAGACTTCTTAACCCTATCTGTTATACTGTAGCTACGAAAAGATACTTACCAATCTGGCAGACTCATCATCAGGCTCTAGAAGAACGAAGATGTCAACTATTCATAGCATCATGAGGCTCTACTACGGGTCCTACCAGCGTGATCTTGTTCTTCTTCTGAGCATGCATGCTGCAGCTCGTCAGAGCCAGCTTCTCCGAGGAGCTTCGGACGTCGCGGAATAGTAGACCGCATGAGCAAGTTTATCAGCCTCAAATCGGCGAAAACCTACGTCTCGTCTAAGTTTGCTCGCTCATAGCGAAAGCCTTGGCACCAAGACAGACTGCAATGCGGCGTGGAGGTCCATCCGGTGAGGCGGTGTGATTACAACTTTGCTGACAAAATCCTGCAGCAATACCCGATAATTCTACCCGATATCATTGGCAGCATAGTCACGTGCTAAAATATGTTCGGACTTTCTCTATCAAGTTCACAACCGATGTGCCCATCTCAGGAGGAGCTTATTAGGAGGCCCTCATATCTCCCGGGACCAGCTGTTTCGCTTCTATCAATTATTGAGGGGCTTAACTTCATCTCATGCACGTCGCTCAAATCCGGCAGAAAAGAGTGGGCGAAGCGAGCCTCCGCCACAATTTATATGAGGAAGGCTGAGTACAATTTGGCAGAGGCTGTTGGCAAATGAATTATACGCTACAGACTAGCTTCAAAATATGTTTACCGGTATAGTTTCTTCTTATTCATCCAATCTCTATCATTTCAACACATCAGTCGGACTTTCTCCTTCGGCTATTTCACAGTCGCCCATTGAGGCTATGACAAATTAACTTTTGCCAATTGAGAGCAGGAGTAATTACTACAATTGTTTCAGTAGATTGCTTACGAAACTGGCTGAGTCAGACAACAGCCAAGCAGTGCAGGTAATTGGCATCTGGCATAGCAGGGGCTGCAAGTGTTCCGGGTAACTTTGTGTAATATCGCACATGGGCTACACCCCTCTCCCTTGCAAAACTTTACCCCATCTTTTCCGTCAAACTTATCATGGAACATAATGGCATAGAGGTTATCTTAGGGGTCAAACCAAGTTTCGAATAACAACTCGTTCGCCCCTTTCAACATGTTCGGGCTCAACATCTTCAGTTTCCTCCTCTATAATATTGTCTCCAAATTTGTTGTCGCATCACCGGCTGATTTCCCTGATATTTTGATATTTCCTGATGTGAGTAGAGCTTCAAGAGACTTTGAGACGTTTCACTCATTACCTGCAGATCACGCCGTCAGTCAATCTCACTGGGTCGCCATGTTTCAATGGATTTAATTGCTCCAGGCTTGAAGCAAGTTCTCAATATAGTTCGGCGCCAAGTTCTGTAAGCGGCCACTAAGCCGTTTTTCTAGGTCCCTCTGGATTATCTGAAGCCAAATGGCAGTCGTTCCTCCATTCCAATGGTGAAACTACTCGCCGCCGGTACTCCTTATAAGGGAATGATTTTCACGAATCCTGGAGGCCCGGTGAGTAGTGAGAGCATTTGTAATTAAGTAGCAATACTTGAATGATTTCTTAAATATCTAGCCAAGATGTTTCAAATAGCTACTAATGGTATCACCAAATTAGGGAGACAATGGAATAGAATTTCTGAGAGACGCGGCTAATCTAATCAAAGTAGACCCTGCTTGGAGCAACTTGCAGGCCTTGCATCAGAGCTATGATCTGGTTTCCTGGGACGTCAGAGGCATCGGTCTTGCTCTGCCAGGCGCAGATTGCAACGCATCAAATATTTCGACAAGTAATCTGAATGCCACTATCTCGTCCTCGAACCAGTTCAAGACGCGCGCTCTAGACAAAATATACGGCCCGGAAGGATTCGGACTGAAACTTAACGAGGATCTCGAGATTATGTTCTTCCTCAGTGAGCAGTGCCAGGCTCAATTTAATGGCACCGACGGCATTGGATCACAGTACGTCCTCTTGATCATATCCCTCGCTGTGTGCCTCGCTCTCGGCTTTCCTAAGGAAAGATCCTGAAGACATCTTTAGTTGTTCCCTCTCCAAATGTTGTAGGCTAATTTGATGATTGTCAACATGAGTACTGCTTCGGTAGTCCGAGACTTGATATCTATACTAGATGCCTTCGCTCGTAGCGAAGATGGAAGCAAGGTCGAAGACCCGTCCTTGCTGAATTACTGGGGTTTCAGCTATGGAACTATTATTGGCGAGACATTTGCATCTATGTTCCCTGACAGAGCTGGACGTATGGCTCTCGACGGCGTGATGAATCCGAACGAATGGGTTGAAGGACACCATTTTGCTTTTGTTACAGACGCTGATGATACATTCTCGACATTCTTTCTATACTGCCACCTCGCCGGCTCATCACAATGTCCGTTCTACACTGGATCATCCGCCCACGGTATTTACCTGAGGTTCGAATCTATGATTTCGAAACTCAATAGTACCTATGCCTTGGAACAAGATTGGCAGAACGCATCAGACACTGATACTGCTTTGAAATTTGTAAGGTCTGAGCTCATCCTTCAGGATTTGTATCAACCAGTGCGTGACTTCCCTTACCTTGCACAAGGGTTTGCAATGTTAGACGCTGCATTGATAAACCCCACGAATACGACGTTTACTAATCTATTGAACGGCTTTAATGATCTCCGAAACGCTGCTCAAAACCAGTCGGAGCAGACTAGTCCTTTCTTGGTTCTAAATGATGACGAGACAAGTCAATTGTCTATGTGGTATCCGGGCGTTGCGTGTTCAGGCAATAGTGGTATATGGCACAACATGACACTCACAGAGATGTTCAGTCGCTTCAAAGCTTTCCAAGAAGAAAGTTACATTGGAGGTCTAGGTAATGTTAAAGACACGTTGATGTGTGTCCCATGGCAAATTGATACCGATGATCGATATACTGGTGAGTGATTGACAAATATCGACGTCTGCTTTGCCAGCTTGCTGATGATTATCAGGCCTATTCGGAGGAAAAACGAAGAATCCCTTGCTCTTCGTCAGCAATGTACTGGACCCTGTTACTGCTATAGCCAAGTGAGGACCCCATGGATATTTCTAAATAATCACTGATAGCAGCAGCGGTAGAAAAGTGGCAGCCATGTTTGATGGGGTAAAACTCCTCACCATTGAAGCCATTGGTGTAAGTCCTTGCCATATTCAACTCTTCGAGCTCGGACATTGCTCACTCAGATAATTTAGCACTCGTCTCTATTTGCCCGCAATCGCTGCCCATTTTCCAAGATCGTTACGTATTTTATCAATGGGACTTTGCCTGGCACAGACAACTACTACGATCCAGATGCAGGACCTTGGAACATTACTATTCCAGGCACCTTGGAAGGGAATACAGGACTGTCTGAAATGAAGAAGAGTCTTAGAGCTCTGAGAGGCAAATGAAGGACTACGGTCCCGCCAGGATTCAACCTGATGAGGAAGTCGGGACCACGGGGAATCTAGTAATTCGACCGCCTGCTACAGATTTCTCGCGGTCTTTCACAACGGATAATTGAACAATGGACAGTTGATGATCAAAGAGTTCGTAAAATGAGGAGTCGTGTGAATACTCCGGCTTTCGTCATTTAGAAATTGTTGATCTCCAATTTACAAGAAGTAGTGGTACAAACATTACCCCTGGATATAGCAAAGGAGCCACTGATTGTGTTAACTGCACTCTTGGCCAGCGAACGGGTTTGTGAATACAAACGTAATAGCTGCATAAATACAAATTGTCTAATTAAGTAGCCTTCACTCACAATGGATTTTTCACAACTTCGAGCTTTAGTGTTCCAACCTTTACTAAATCCGTCACCATTCAATCTCAGGACCCATCATCTTGCAAACCGCATCGGCCTCCTCAAACGCAGCCTGCTCCTTCGGTATGGAATAATCAACCGCCTCCCCCTCCCTCATTTCTGTTTCCGCATGTTGGGTCAATGTTTCCCTAACTTTATCCTGATACCACTTCACTGCATGCTCTGGTTTCGTATCAGCATCTTCTCTCTTGAGCAAAATACCAAAATCTCAACTCACCCTGAACAGAATGCAGCCTCCCTCTCCCCAAAACCCCATTCATGAATCCTCTCTGAGCAGCAACCGCAAGCTCCACATCCTCGACCTCTACAAAACGCCAATACCCCACATCCTTCGCCAGCCACTCATCATACCTATGACTCGGTTTTGCCAAGTCCTTCTTCTGGTACGTCTCACTCTGATACCTCGTATCCAAAGCAACCTGCGCATCGAACCGCGCAATGAACATCAGCGTCCCGGTGAAAATAATAGCTCCCATCGGGTACAGCCACGTTATATAGCTCTCGCCCATCTCGTCTTCCTTCTCAGTTTTTGCGGGAAGGAAGTGCCGGGAAGCTCCGAAGCCTTGACGTAGGTAGTAGGAGGAGAGGGAGAAATCCCGGGGGAGAGTGGAGGGGTGTCCGGTGGCGCAGTGGTAGCATTCTTGGAAACCGTCGGCGAAGGTCTTCCAATTGTAGCGTGTACCTGCGGTCGATGATTCCCAGGTGTGGTCGTAGGTCCATGAATCTTTGGAGAAGAGTTCGTATTCGTTGATGTGAGAATTGGGGTTTGAGGACGGGTTAGGGGTTGGTAAGAAGTCGTCGCCGAATTGCGTTGCAAATGGAATAAAGGGAATGGGAGAAGAGTCTAAGTTTACGAAAATGAAACCTTGAGGTGTGATGTGGGTGTGGATTTTGAAAAGAGAGTGCTCTGCAGGAGGGAAGTTGGGAAGAGAAGTATATTCGCGAGCTGTATGCAAGGCGCCATTTGGGAGGTAGGTCCTTAATTTGTCAATGCGTGTATGTCAAATTACGTACATTCCGAATCAATGCTGACATGTAGGTGGATAAGGTTGGTCGAAGCCAACTTTCGTAAGGAGGCGATTCACTCATTGGCCTATTTGTACCAAAATAAGGTTTTTTCTATCCATCGAGCAAACGCAAGTTTGTAAGATACGAGATACCCACTACGAAGTGGTTGTCTAACTCTAAAAAGCGATTAAGCCTCCTGCTACATGTGGTTCACGAAAAAAACCAGCTAGTCTGGTTTCTGTCTGCTCACCCTTCATCCGTTCTACAACTGCGGATGTTGGCTGCAGCAACACAGTTTTGCAACCTGGATCTATGATTGGGGGTTCTCGTCTAGCTTTATTTTTATTTTTTGATAGGTGATCGATCGTATGCGAATACGGTTCCGGTCTGCTATATTATTTCCCCCAAAATCACGGACCTGCAGTAATCAGTTGGCAAAGAGCCTCCCAACCCTTTGCATATACTTCGTCTGCAATAGCAAGATTCTCGTTTCTGATCATCCACTCGAAGAAATGATGATCATTGTCTGAGTCCTCCTTAGATTTCTCCTTCCGAGCCGCCGCGTCTTTGTCCTGCGGATTTTCCCCTCCCTTGACTAATGCCCAGTCTGCATCCATCTCATCCAAAGCCTGCCAAGGTCGAGTCGACCGGAACACACTAATGCGGTGTGTCTTCTCCACCTCATTCCTCGCAGCAGTGAGTCGCTCAACCGTCACACCCTGGATATGAGTGTGAATCTGGGCGCACGTCGGCACCTCTGGTTCAAAAAACACAATAGGCTTGCCGTCTTTTGTACGATATTTTTTCGTTGCCTCCATGATCGCCGAAGCAACGGAGCACATCTTCTGCCACTTGAGATAAAAGGTGCCGATGTTGAGGTTAAACCCACGCTCATCATCAATAAGTGCTGGATAAGAAGCCACCAAGTTGCCGCCCAGTCTACGCTGCCACGTCTTGGCCTGATCCATGAAGTCCTCATCTGAGCTTGTGAGCATGGCGCCAACAGCCCCGCCCAGGCCCTTGTACAAGCTCACGTAGACGGAATCGAAAAGCGCCGCAATATCGGCGAACGACTTGCCCTGATAAAATGGCTCGATCTCCCATAGTCGAGCACCATCCAAGTGTAGCTTCACATTCGCAGCCTTGCAAAGCTTCGAGATCTGGACGAGGTCTTCGAACGGATATGTTTTGCACCCGAGCTCGCGATTCGGCAGCTCCAACAATACAACTGCAGGCCTCTCATCAACCGGGAGCGATGTGATCGCCTTCACATCCTCGACAGTCGGCACCTGGAGCTGCGACTTCCCTATGAAAGTGCGCTGAAGATGAAACACTTCTGCAAAAGCGCGCTCTTCCGCGATTTCCAGATGACAGCGATAGTGCCATGCAACCCTGTTATTCCCTGCCCTGTCACAATGAATTTTAACGGTTGTCAATTGCGCTTGTATACCGGTAATGAAGAATAACCCATGTTTCTTGCCGAGAAGTGTGGCTATGTGCTGCTCAAAGTGCTGCTTGTGCACGCCTGTACCGTAGGTGTCTCGGTCGATGAGCGTCTCTGGAAGGCTGAACAAGTGTGAGCGCTGTTTGAAGACTTCCTCGCCGAGTCGACGGACGAGGTAGTTCTTGGGGGATATGGCGTATTCTAAGGTTTCCTGTAAGAGCTGCACGGGAGATCCAGCTCCCAAAAATGGTACTAGCTGAGTGATTGGTGTAGTGGGTTGATCGAGCCTGTTGGCCCCAGCTCCCATTGTAGAGGCCATTTTCTTCCGCAGTCGAAGTCCTTAGCTGGGAGGAAGGATTTTTCTGTAAACAGGTTGAAAGCAGCTTTCGATCCAAACTACAATATAACATACGGAAGCCTAGTAAGTTCGGTTACGGTGCCACCTGCCGGTTTTGGCCTGGGGTAGGTAGTCCTCATTGGCTCATGCAGCAGACTTACGTTGCCTAGAATGAAACTTAAACGGGGCCCGGCCAATTAAGTATCAGGTTGAACCAGGCACCGGAGATAACTCTGGACTAACTTTGCGTCAATATTATTCATTAATCATTATTAAGTATGAGCTTGAAGATATTGTAAAACTCGACCGTAGCATCGTTGACCATTAGAATCCTCCAGAAACAACTTTATCCTTCTGCGGCGATCTCGAGCTTCTAAGAACACGCTCCTCAACGCCTTCGGAAAAGAGAATGAGAGCAAATAGAACGTCAAAAAATAATCGCTTCAGACGCGTCTCACGATGCTTGCCCATATCCTCCTCCGTCTCCGTCACCGTCGGGCCCTGGTGCAGGACCTGGCGCCGGAGCTGGAGCTGGAGCTGGCGCAGCCCCAGCTCCAGCACCTCCACCGGGCAACGTGGGTCCAGCAACACAAACACATTCGTACGCCATGAACGAACACACAACGCAGCGACAACGACGTCTCAATCTCCAATGCCACCAACCCAATCCACAGAGGAAGAAGAAAGTGATGATGAACAGAATCAAGAAGAGGATGAATAGTACTAGCCAGTCATGGCATTTAGGATCTGGAAACGGAGTAATGGAACTGGATTCGCTCTGCCGACAGTTTGGGTTGCATATCGTCGTCGTGACGTTTACTGTTGATGTCGATGCTGAGCTTATGGAAGCTGAGGGGCAGAGAGTGCAGCTTCCGCCTCTGCTTGAGGATGTGATGGTGCATGAGTAGACAGTTGACGGGGAACATGGAGTGCTTCCACTTGCACTGGATAACGAGCCGGTGGTTGAGCATGAGTAGACTGGGCAACTTGTGCTCTGAGTTACTGTTATAGTTGTTGGAATAGGTGGCAGAAAGATATCAACTGTCTGAGTGGAAGTTACTGTGCTGAAGATATCGGTTGTAATCGTGACCGTCGAAGAGCCAGAAGGGTTCGGGCATGAGATTGGGCAGCTTGTGCTCTGGGTACTAGTAACTGTTGTTGTAGTCGGCGGGAAAAATATATCAGTCGTTGAGACGATCGTAGAAGGGGAGCATGAAGACGGAATTGGTGGACATGATGATGGCAACGTTGGGCAAGAGTGTGGTCCTGAATGCGAACCCGAGTAAGAGCCTGAGCGGCAATGCTCTATAGTGGTTGTAAAATTCCCTAAGGGTTGTGTGAGCAAGATTAAATTGTGAGAAGATGGAAGGAAATTCTATCAACATAAATAAATCCAGCTCACCATAATTATAGTTTGTCACATAGGTCGTTCCAGCTTGGCAAGCAAATGTAGTAAGGGTGCTCACACTAGTCGTCGTGACAGTAGGTCCAGACAATGTTTCTGTGACATATAAAGTACTGGAGAAGCATGCACTAGACTCGGTTGTTGTGATAGTCACTGGAGGTTCGCCGATAGTATCAGTTTCTATAATCTGAGTCGTGATATAAATTGTTCGGTATTCTGTTATGGCCAGAGTTGGGCACCCCGGAGTTGCGGGAGTGGAAGGGCTAGATGGCGGGGACAGTGGCGAAGAATATGATGGTTGGCTGTAGGGTGGGAAAGGCGACGAAGAGGATGATAGTTGGCTGTAGGGCGGTGGCGGTGGCGGTGGCGGGGGCGGCGGCAAAGGCGACGAAGAGGACGAAGATTCGCTGTACGGTGGGCTGTATGTCGTTGAAGACTCGTCGCACCGTGTGGTTGGAGACGGCGTTGAGCTGGAGCTGATCACGTGCAAGTATGTCTGGCTTGAATAAGTTATGGGTGCGAAGTAGCTCGTCGAAGTCTCCTCGCATGGAGTCGAAGTCTCCGAAGAGTAGATCGGAGTCGAGCTTGATGGCGATGGAGTTCCCAACGACGAAGAGGAAGCTGGGGTCGTTTCTGATTCCTCGCAAGGAGTGCTGGGCTCAGAAGGAGACGATGGACTAGTCGGTGATGAGGGACTGCTTTGACTGATGCTGGATATAGGATGGGGTTCTTGTAATGATGATTGAGCGAATATGGCAAGCCATATCAGGAGAATTCTGGTAATCATTGCTGTCACTTTTCGCAGCATCTCGAACAAAAAAGACAATCCAGACTACTTATTCGGACAAACTTGCGATGCAGCAGACTCAACGATTCATGACCCACATGCTGAGCAAAAGTCTGAGGGATTTGCCAGGCTTTGAACCTAGAAGCACTGACAAGTCGAAGTCGGGCAATTGACTGATGAGCATCACTAATGCACAGCCAACCCATACTATTTGCAAAATTCTCGTGAAGCCAATAGTCATAACGTCGGGATGTCATTTTCTGAATCCCGTGCATGTTGTGATGCTGGCATGCTCAGCAGGCAGCCACGACGCAAGCCACACGAAGATTTTCACCTGATCGACAGCGAAGACGGTGAGGACTTTTCTGGAGCCAAACACGGGACCAAGCAGAGGACCAAATTGGGAGGTCTTGCATGCACTTGCGCAGGCGCGTCAGGCTCTTTGTCCGAATAGAGGTGAGCTGGCTAGCTCACCGACTCCTGCAGGGCTGGCGAGCCTGTCACACAAACGCCGACCCCGCATGAAGTTTTTCGAGAAGAGAGGCGGGAAAGACCGCACCGCGTGAAACATCATCAATCAACAGGCCAGAAAACTCCACGCGATAAGAGGTATGAACAATCACGGGCTGGGAAGATAAGAGAGGCGGGCTAAGCTGCGGCGCGATGAGGGAAGATATATTTCCAAAGCCGAGGCGAGTTCTGGAAGGCGCTCACTGCTGCGCTGAATCCCAGCCACTGGGCCATTGGTCATGCACTGGCCAGAAAGGCTAATAGCCATCCCTATACACTGCTGGGAGGAACATATTGACTCTTTCCGTGTTTCACAGACTGATCAGCAGCTGCAACCTGCGAATTCGTGGCGTCGAACTCTGGAGCGTTGGAAGGGTGGTTCAGGTCGCCGCTTGCAATTGCAACCGAAGAAGTGAGGGTGACTCTTGACTGTGCTCATACCTATGCTGAGTGTCATTTCGTGGGAGATGTCTAGGTCCGACTTCCGAAGGAGAATGTTGTCGAGAGTGTCAGAACCTGATTATGATAGAACGAGCAGGACTCTGCGAAGAGAAAGTTTAAATGTGGGCGGAAAACTCTCGCTTATACCAGGACATCATCACGTGTCTATGGTATAAAAGATCCCGGTCTGACACGAAAGGTCAACTGAACAGTGCTATATATCTTAAGACATATCTCTCCTATATCTCTCCTGGATTGGAGGAGAAGGGATGCGTTCATAATCTCTATCGCCAGGCTTCAGCAGTTTTCCGTAGGTCACGTGCACGCATCGAATGTGGATCTCCGCACAACTTGAATTCAGGTTCTGACCTCAACAAAGTCTAAACACCATCAATCACGCACCATTCTTCGCCCGTATAGGCATCTGAAAAATGCCAAGATCTTTGCCCAACACCGTCTTCCTAGTCCTTGTCTCAAAATCAGAAGGAGAAATTCCCCTAGAAGATGCTGCGGCCGTATGTGGAATCAAGGAAGCTGCGGTGATCAACTTCAAGTGCTATTATTGCTTATCAGCAATATACGTGGGGTAACTCTTTGGCAAGCATGAAGCGAAGCACCGAAGGTTATTTTGGAGGCCCGCCTGAAAAGAGACAGAAGAGATTATCGATTGTCTCGTTTAGTTCGGCTTCGACGGACGCGGAAATCATTGATCTCTCCACCTACTCTAAACCTCGCCGTCAGAAAAGGACGTCTCTTGGATCAGCGAGCATCCACCATCAGAATCAGACGATTCGTCTGAGGCAGAAAGCGTCCAATCGGATGGCTCTGTACCGTTCTCTGACATCTCACTCGATTCCTCAACATGGAATTGATCTCGAGAGCGCAGTCTTCTGAGAGAAACCTTTGCCTTGTACATGACTTCTGACGAGGAATCATCCAGAGAGTGAGTCGTCACTTTGACCTGCACTAAATATCGTCTTCCATCCAAGTTGAAGTCGAGCTTGTTGGTGGACTTTTTGATCTCTGGTTCCACATCAACAATTTCCCTCCATCGTGGACAATCTTTCCTTTGGGATCCGTTGAGAAGCCAGGTATACAGGCTTGGGAAGGCATTTATATCAAAAAGCCGCAAGGTCGGAGCTGTCTGCCTGTTGTCACAAAGTGCTACAAATTCGATCCAGTCGTTGCCCAGTTTGTACCCTAGTTCTACGGCGTAGATATAGGTACCGCTAGGCGGCGAAAAAAACATGTTCTCTTTCAAGTCCCAAAATCTGTCCGATAGAGAACAAAGAAGGGTCAGATTGGCACGCCGTACGAAGGGTAAGAACTGCAGTGAGCCGTTCCTTGGATTCGGCAAGGAGTCACGCATAGTCTGTTCAGGATCGACGATGATGTAGAACGTAGGCCGACTTGAAGACGATATGTAGTCGGCACCATTCAATCGATCCTTTGGAATATAGTGACAGCTTGAATCAGGGCGTCGGATGAATGTGTCAGGGCCAACCTTATCAAGATAAAGCCCCACACAAAGTCTCTTTTCATCTGCACCGGTTCCGCTGCAGGATCCCAACCAGAGGAAGTATTCTAGGCTAGGGAATGAGAGTTTTGGTAAGTCTAGCCCGTATAAATGGTATTTCAGCTTCAGTCCATTGTTTGTTAGAGAGAACTCTGCATCAAGGCCAACGCCGTTTGTGCGATGTATGTCATAGCTACAGCAGAAGTTGGATGGGCTTTCGGCAAAGAGGCCTCCGTCATGGAATGAATCGTCGTCATACACTGGGTGACCGTCGTAGCATGGTCTTGCTGCACAGCATGGGTGAACCTTTCGATTGTTCCAGGCAAAAATCGTCATATCGTTGCTGTGCTTGACGATCTCTTCTTGTGGTCGGCGGAAGGCGTGTCTTCCTTCACCATAGATCAATGGCATGTGGACTCCAAATACCCCAAGCAGGCAGTAAGCAATATCCTCAACCCGCGTTGTTTCTCTGCTCGACGCCCAATGCATGCGTTCGGAAATGGAAAATTTTTGAAGGGGCAGACCTCTCAATGCCGCTGGATGGATCCCCGTGACATTGCTGATATTTTTAATCCAGGACTCCTTTGATCCTCTGTACCTCCAGCTTTGATCGTAAAATCGAACTTTCTTGGCAGCCAGCAGCTCTTGTAGAGTCCAACCTGCGAATCACGGTCAACCTCTGGTAAAATAATTTGTGCTTGTCGAGGGCTAATGGAATATTCAGACGCCTCTCGAAAAAAATCATGGACTCACGACTGCGGCAAACAGACGGAATGGAAACTTACCACGCTTGACCCATCGACAACACTTCAGACCAGCCCCAAGAGACGTCTGAGGTTCCAAATCGTGGAGATACACGAAGCAAACTGCTGCGCCCTTATACAGATCAAACATCGAGTTGATTGTTTCTGTCAGCTCAGCACTGCTCGATTTGTCGATGCAGCAAGTGTCGACCCAAACGTACTTCAACCCCTGCTCGAGCGCCAATCGACATGTTTCGGTTATCTTTCGATGTCCCTCTTTTCTTATTACATTGGGCAACATCATGTCCTGGAAGGTCACCTCTTCCTTGCCCCACGTATGAGAGAGAACAGCGTAAGGCTCGCTGATTGCATCCACCGCTTCCAGTGTATCCCGGAACCGCTGGCTTCTCGCATCGAGCAGCCTCATGGCTACTGAAGAATAGACACGATCGAAGTTTACGAACCCTGATGCTATTTTCAGTCACTTTCATGAGAAGGCTTTCGAATAATAATGGAAGACGTTGATGCTTGATTGCTGTTGCATTGCGTGGTTCACTTAACGCCCTGTGGCTTAGAACCTGTAAGCGCTAACCAACCACACTCAATAGATGTGATCCAACATAGCCTTGCTGCCTAGGATTTTACAGCCTTCAATTTTGAAACCGCTATCCTGGTACAGCCAAGTTTCTCTAATCTTCATTGGGCACTGGGCACATGATCTCGGTTTTGGTAGAATGCGATACACCCAGCGGTTTTGTGAGCTTGTTATTGCCAATATCTCATATTATCATTCAGCACGCTATGTAGGAAAGCTATTTCATCAAAGAGCACATATAAACGCAGCAAGCGCAAACAGCACACAAAAGCGTATCGTATCGAGAATGGAAGTTTCAAGGTAACACGAAACAGAACAACACCTCTGAGCCATCCGACATGAATTAAGAAGCCTATACATCCAACAAAAGAAAAGGAAAAAAAATTTCAAACTCGCCTTCTTCCTAGTCCTCACTTACCACCGCCATTGACCTCCTTCTCAAAGCTCACCAATTTACTCTTCTTCAAAATCGTCTCCGCAAGCGCCGTAATCGAGCTACTCGTCAACAACTCCAGCACCTGCAAACTCGCCTCTAACTCCCTCGTAATCCAATTCCGGATCTCGATTGCTACAAGACTGTCTAATCCATACACAACAATCGGCTTAGCAGCATCCATCTCCTCACGCGGGAACATGAGCACCGAGCTGACCTTCGTCATCAAGCCCTCACTGATGAGTTCTGTTGCTTGCTTGTAATTCTTTGCTGCTTTCAACGCTGAGGAGAGCGATACGGTTGCGGTAGAAGAAGATGTAGAGAGAGACGCGGTTTCAGCATCGGCTGCTGCTTTCAGGTGTTTGAATTTGGCGTCGTCGACCCAGAAGAGATCTTTGGTTTCTGCGTTGATTTTGAGGCCCGTGATGCAGTGGCTGTTGCACTCTTTCATGCGGCCCGAGATCGCGGCAGCGATAAGGGCGAGGACTTCCTTCTCACTAATTGTTTCGCTGCCTAGGTTCTCTGCGACTTGGGCTTGGCGCTCGGCGTTCTCAGCTAGGTAGCCGACGTCGCTGACGGCTGTGAGGTCGATGGAGGAGGCGGGCAGGCCGAGGCGGTTCCGATACTGGGCGAAGGCGTTTAGGAAGCAGTTTGCTGCTGCGTAGGCGGCTTGCCCGCGGTTCCCGACGGCGCCAGCGGCGGAGGAGAGGAGGATGAAGAAGGAGAGTGGTGTGGAGGCGAGGGCGTGGTGGAAGTTCCATGCTCCAGCGACTTTGGGCTTGACGACTGCTTCCCATTGATCGTGGCTCATCTTCTCGAATAGGACGTCATGGAGAACCATGGCGGCGTGAATGACACCTTTCACTGGCGGAAGATGCGAGATATCTTCCTTGATGAGCTTCTCGACTTGTGATTTGTCCGAGACGTCACAGGGCTTGACAACAATTTGTGCACCTTGAGACTTAGCTTCCTCGACAAGGTTAGCCACCTTTCCGGTGACCGTTCCGCTGCGAGAGATCAAAACGATACTTCTTGCTCCTTTCTCGATCATCCATCTTGACATGCTGCGACCAAGACCGCCTGTACCACCGATGATGATATAAGTGCCATCAGCACGCAATAAGTTCTTGGGGGTCTTTGACGGAACAGCTCTCACTTGGTCATCACGACTAGGGACAATGACGATCTTGCCCATGATCTTGCCTCCTTGGAGAGTACGGAAAGCAGACTCCACGTTCGAGATGGGGAAAGTTGTGATAGGAGAGATTGGTCTCACTAGGCCTTCGTCCATTAACCCGAAGATGTCGGAGAGAAGTCTCTTCATGATCTTCGGCCTTTCGGCAGCGACAACGGTCAAGTCAACGGAGGCAAACATGGCATTGTGCTCGAATCTTGCCATCTCAAGACGGGTATTGCCAGTGATATCTCGTTTGCCGATTTCGATGAAGCGACCGA
The DNA here is from genome assembly GCA_002865655.1 of Hyaloscypha variabilis F. Classification (NCBI taxonomy): domain Eukaryota; kingdom Fungi; phylum Ascomycota; class Leotiomycetes; order Helotiales; family Hyaloscyphaceae; genus Hyaloscypha; species Hyaloscypha variabilis. The sequence goes on along the minus strand of KZ613955.1, from coordinate 936,489 downwards.
AATGAGCCAGACTGTCCCAAGTCTCTCGGAGACAATCACCAGCGAGCGAATTGAGAACGAGATCGACACCCTGTCCGTTGGTAGCGCGGTGGATAGCCTTCGCGAAGGAGGTGTTGCGACTATAGAAGATGTGATCTTCTGGAATCCCATACTCTCTCATGAGGAATTCCTTCTTCGCCACGCTCCCCACAGTTGCGAAGATCTCTGCTCCCACCATTTGAGACAAGATGATCGCAGCTTGCCCAACTCCTCCGGCTGCGGCATGAATCAAGACAGATTCGCCCTTAGTCAGACGTCCAAGGTCAAACAATGAGTAGTATGCTGTACAATAGATGACTGGTATTGTTGATGCATCTTCGAAGGACATGGTTTCGGATATCCTCTGGGCACTCGTCCCCAGGCATCTCGTGTACGTCGAGTAAGCGCCTTCTGACATAGCACAGACGCGGTCTCCTACAGCGAGTTCGGTAACCTTGCTACCAACGCCACTGATGATACCGGCACATTCGACACCAATATATTTGGAAGAGAGCTGGCCCATGGAAATCATGATGTCTTTGAAGTTCATGCTCGTTGCCTTGACTTCAATCTCAACTTCGTAGTCAGCAAGTGGGGTGCCTACTGCGAGGTCATCCGTGAAGTATAGAGTGTCGAGAGCCCCTGGAGTCTTGATGGCAATTTTGAGTGGTCTCCCTTCTTGCGCAAATGGCTGCAAATCAGGAGCTGAAGAGGGCTGAGTCTCTTGGTGAACGAACTTGTTCATCTCTGGATCATTGACCACACGAGGAACAAGTAATTTGCCGTTCCGTTCCTGGTACTCCATATCAAGACCGATGGAGAGATCATCTGGAGAAAATGTTGTCTTGAAGACCTCGAAGATCTTCTCAGCGGTACCGGTGGTTGAAAGCTGGGGCGAAGTTCCCAGATCCAGGGTAGCAAACTTGAGCAGAGTTTCAGAGCGAATACTCCGAGCCATGCCAATGACCATCTCCGCATCAGGATTCTCGGAGCTCGAATATGCACTTCGGACAGGCCAAAGGACCCCAGCAGCGCCCGACAGCATATTTTGAACTCCTTGATAGTCGGCTGGGCTCAGATTCGAGACGACTGGTTGTTCCAATTCGGAGAGAACAATACAGACCTTGCCGTCTGTCGGAATGGTGCTCAAGGAGCCCACGACGGGCGTCAATCCAGTGAAATCACTGATCAAGTCTTTGACACTCGATATCAGGGTTTGTTGACTTTGCTCATCACATATAATGGCAACTTCCGGTCCAGACTTAGCACAAACATTCGTAAAGCTCACACCATTGGTGCTGGCTTCAGTCTCGAGTGGTTCCCATTCAAGTTTGTAGCACAGCTCCCGAGTGATATTCGTGCTCGAAAGATCTAAGCCATCAAACACAGGAGTCATGACTAATGATTCCATGCTAATCAGAGCATCACTCCCTTGCGATGAAGAAGTCGCGAACAGCGAGAGCTTTGTGGGGGATGGATTTTCTGGCGTTGGCTTGCCGGTGCCAAACACACGCATCCGGTCGCCACTCTTCTGAGTGATGCCAGTTGATATCGACATGCTTTGGACAAAAGATGGCATGTAGAGAACATCCAAGCCTTTCCATCCAGCTCCAAAAATGGGCCAGACGATCTGGATGACTTGATCCAAGAATGCTGGATGAATGATGAAGTCTGGTTCGTAACTCTTTGGCATGAGCGCTGCAGTATCCGGAGCAATCAAGTCTGCAACAGCATGACTGTCGCTCGCTTTGCAGTTCTCTAGCCCCTGGAATGTTGGCCCGTAACCGGCGCCTGCTGCATCGAGAGTCTCGTACATCTGAGGCGTGTTGACATCTGATGAGCATGCGTCGGCAATTGAAGCCATTTGTGAGATTAAAGTTGCTTTGGCATCCAAGTTCTGCTTTGCGCCGTCCACAACGTTGCTCTCGATGCTCTTGACGACAGAGATAAGTCCTCGACAGTGTTCAATCCAGCTTCGATCTTTTGCCCAAGAGAAGATTCTAAATTCATCCCAGGTGTCGGATGATGTTCGAGTACCTTCAGTAAATGCTCGCAGAGTGATATTGGTCTCAACATCGGCTCCTTCGTGGATGACCAGGGGACGGCTGACAGTGACCTCACGCAGATGGAACTTGTCAAACGCAACGTTGCGCAATGTTGCTCTTTGCGCTGCTGCCTCTAAAGCCATGGCAATGTACCCAGCCATTGGATACACTGTCATTGATTGCATCTTGTGGTGGCGGACCCAGGGCATATCATCAGCTCTGATAATATTCCTCCAAGTTGGTTCGAGCTCGTTCGAATAATTCGCAAGTGTTCCGATAAGATCGTTTCTCCCAAATGGCCGGTCTACATGCTGCTGAGCAATTCTAGACTCGTGCCAGTATTTTGTGGAGTGGTTCCAAGGATAACGTGGGAGGTTTGTCAACACCTGTGGGGCCTTTGCACCGGGGATGGGAAAGTTAATGGCTGCGAAATCAAGTTTCGCCCCTTTCGTGAAGAGAGTTGCGGCAAGTGCAAAAGTACTATCGACGGCATCTTTATCTCTTAGCAATGCCGATGCGTATGAAATCTTCGTAGCGTTGCCGCCAATCGTCTTAAGAATCTGCTTGGCAGGTCCTTCGAGAGCTGCATGGGGACCAATCTCGACTAGAATGTCAACTCCCGGGGTGTTGTTCGCGTCAATAGACTGGCACATGCTCTGTACAGCCTCAGAGAAGCGAACTGGGCAAGTCAGATTTTCGACCCAGTATGATGGCCCAAGTTCTGTCGTTTTGATGCGATTTCCCTTCAAGGACGAGTGAAATAATGTTCCAGTAGTGTTCTTAGATTCAATATGTTTGATTGATGCACGATATTCCTCAGCGACAAGGTTCATATGGTGTGAGTGGTATGCAGTGTCGACCCGGAGTTTTCTGTTGAACATCTGCTTCTCTTCGACCAACTCCTGCAATTCAGATATCGCTGCCTCATCGCCTGATGCTGTGATCGAAGAAGGGCTGTTGATGCACGCCACGGTTGCACGACCCTCCCTCAGTAGCTTGATCAGTGGGCGCATATCATCTGGGCTACCGCCAACTGCCATCATCGCACCTTTTAGCTCCGGATACTGTCTCTTCAGGGAAACAATAGATTGGCCGCGAAAGTAAGCAATGGCAATACAAGACTCAAGATCCAAAGCGCCAGAGGCATATGCAGCGCCGATTTCACCACTGGAATGTCCTGCCACAGCAGCTGGCTTGATACCCCAGGATTTGAGCAAATCTGTTACCGCAAGCTGGACTGCAGTGCAAGCAGGCTGACTTATGTGTGCAGCTGATATTCGAGACGAAGCTTCGTCTTTCGATAATTCATCTGCTTGAAAGTTAGAGATTGCTGAGAAGCAAATACATGTGCAAGACTCACCCAGAAGAGAAAAGTCGGCGCCCATCTCTGCAAGACACTGGTCAATCCTCTCCATGGTGGTAGCAAAAACAGGGAAAGCATCGATTAGTTCTCGCCCCATTGCATGCCATTGTGCACCTTGACCGGTGAAGATGAACCCAATTCGTGGTTCTTTCACAGCTCTAGAGGGAACAATGTCGGAGCTGGCCAGGAGGGGTATAAGCTCAGCAGATGATCGTGCTGGAATCGCGACCTTGTAGGAGAGAACGGAGCGACGTTGGCCTAGGGTGTATGCGACATTTGGTAGCAGCGAATTCTCGAAGACCTCAGGTCGTTGTTCTAAGTAGACGGTAAGTTCGCTCATTTGGGTTTCAAGGGATGCTTTGTCGTGTGCCGAGAGAACGAAAAGCCTCTTCTGGGGAGCTTTTGTGCCAGTGGCAAGAGAGTGATTGCTGCCTCTCAATATGGTCTTCGGTACGTTTGGGGCCTTGTCCATCACGACGTGAGCGTTGGTGCCCCCGAACCCGAAATTATTGATGCTTGCATATTTCTTGCCGCGGGGCCACGGACGCTGCGTTGTTGGAACCTATTTACTGTCAGCATGAGACAAAGATGGAGGGTTGGGGGTGCCAACCTTCATTCCCCACTCGTCGAAAGGAATCTTGGGATTCCCTTTTTCGAAATTGCAGTTCGGTAGAACGAACCCCTTTTCAAGCATCATTGCGGATTTAATCACAGAGATGACACCTGAAGCCCCTTCAAGATGACCAATATTTGACTTAACAGAGCCAACAAATAGAGGCTGTCTCTTCGTTCGACCTTCTCCAAAGACTTCGCGCAAAGCTGTGGCTTCAATTGGGTCACCAACCTTCGTTCCCGTGCCGTGTGCTTCAATGTAGCCAGTCTCCGATGGATCAAGACCAGATTTCTGGTAGACCGATTTCATTAACGCGACTTGAGCATCGCCACTCGGCATTGTGATCCCTTTGGTTTTCCCATCCTGGTTCATGCCGGACCCGACCTAGAAGCATGATGTCAGCATGTTTTTTCCCTCTGAATCTTATGCGCTTGGTATCCAAGTTGACAGTAGCTTGACACTCGAAGGACTTAAAGCTTGCTGGAAATCAGAAAGGACAGTAGGAAGAAACAGGAAACCGTGAGGCATTTAAGCACGGAAGTGAAGAACGTGGAAGATGCTTACAATGACGGCACGAATGTTGTCATTGGCTTTGAGGGCGTCTTCAAGTGGCTTCAACACGACACAACCAACTCCTTCTCCTCGTCCGAAGCCATTTCCACGCTCATCGAATGCGAAAGATTTTCCTTCGTTTGAAAATAAACTTTCATTTTGTTAGTGATGAGTCTCTTAAATTTTTATTGCTGAGCTCACCTCGACATCGACATTGTGATGAAATAGTCCGGTAAGAGGTTGAGATGACAAGATGCTACGATGGCTTGACTTGACTCTCCGGAACGTAAACTTTGACAAGCCAAGTGCAAAGCACTTAAGCTAGAGGAGCAAGCTGTGTCGACTGTGAAACTAGGACCCGAAAAGTCAAAGTAGTAGGAGATACGATTTGACAGAAGCGATTGCGCGCAGCCGGTAGCTTGGTACATTGGTGCTGTATCTGTATCGCGGCAGTTCCTCAATTCGTAGTCGGCGAACGACCCTCCAACAAAAACACCAACGTTCTGGCCCACCAAACTCTCCTTGGGGATCCCACCATTTTCCAAGGCTTCGTATGTGCATTCAAGCAGCAAGCGTTGTTGCGGATCCATGGAAATCGCTTCCTTCTCTGTGATGTTGAAAAAGGGGGCGTCGAACAAGCCGACGTCTTCTTTCAAGAAGTGGGCGCCTTCAGGGTTGTAGCACCCTGCTTTATCAGGGTTTGGGTGATGAAATGCTTCATGCTTGAATCTCGTTTTTGGAATTTCGGACCAGCCGCTTCGTGCACGAGAACAGAGCTCCCAGAATTCGTCAGGTGTGGAGACGTCGCCTGGCAGGCGACACCCCATACCGACAATAGCAATAGGTGCCACTTTTTGAATTGGTTCATCCACAACGCTCTCTGTGAATCCACCATCACTTAAACCGCTAGGAGGTGATTGAATCGGAGAAGATTCCTGGCTAAAGCCATTCATTGGTATTGCCGATGGCGCCATGACTGCAGGCACTTAAAGCTGCAACTTTTTCAGAGTGCGGCTCCTTGCATAGGTTAGAACAGAATGTTCCATTGCTGGAAGAAGCTGATGTTTAGGTGAGACTTACTTTGACAGTTCAAAAAATAGTAAAACGTGAAGAAACTATGCCAAAGTCTCCAGCAATGGATAAGGACCAGAAAACAACAACGGTGGCTTCTAGTAAACTTTCAACTAAGCGTTCTGGGTGAGCATTAGTCTCGATCAGCCACAAGAATCACAGGAATTGCTTTGGTGGGGATATTTGAAGCTATAAATCAAGGGAACCCCAACAATGAAATGAGAATGGGGGAGGGGGACGCGGGGGTCGGGGGTCGGGGCCTACAGTTGAAACTTCAGAAGAGCCTTATCACAAATCTTAAACAGAGCATGCTTTAGCAAGATAGGAAGAAACATAGGGTTGTTTTTATCTAATATATGTCTATCACAGTTGCGATCACTACATCAGACCCTGGATCAACATACCGAGTTGCGCTTGCCATGTGAAATACCGATCTAATCCATGCAAATGCAACGCCGAGAGGCGAACTGGGAAGGAGCTGTCTTTCCCTAGCACCGAGGCGATAAGGAAACTATAAACCTAGTCGCTGATCACGAAGCTGCCCTGCAGGTGCCAAAGAGAAGATCCTTTCCCACAGGGAGAAGATTAAGTCGCATGGTACCAGCCCCGGCGGCGTGTCTTTGAAGCGGAAGGCGGACCTTAGCAGCACTTGCCGAGAAGAATCAGATCCGAGAAAGTACGAGAGCGAGCTGCACTAAGGAATGAAGTAAAATAATTGAAAGAAGGCTGAGATCCTGACACAAGAGCCTCGCCAGGCTTGTCTCAACGTCCTACGGCCTACAGGCGACCCGAGAGGCAGAAGTACGGTTCGGAGCACTACCTGATGGTTGGGAGAATCAATCATCGAAAGGACTCCATAACCCGAGCCCACACTTGCTGATTCGTCCGATGGTTGACCATCATAGTGCTTGGTATCGGGGAGTTGAGATGAGAGAAAGATGTTCGGCTGTTGATGCGAAATTACAGTACTAGCCTGCGCCGCTCTAAGGCTAGGGCCTCGCCGCCCTTGGCGGAACGGGAGCTTTTCAAGGAGCTCGCAACAGCTCGGTACCTGTCTGCTCCATACTTTTTTCTTTCCAATATTGTTCAATCATCGCTCATAGCGTTCCTGACGGAACCAAAGAATGCTCCTCATGGACCCAGATATCGATGCAGCGACCAGGATGGCCGAATCCATACCTCCACACTTCCCCGCAAAGAGAGTATGTTCTCGCGGCGAGCGGGACAGCCATTGCGGAGACACAGGCACGTTGAACCGGGACTATGGTTCCTTCATCGATGGATGCGATGAGACACGGCACATAATACAGCGATGCCACTAGCATGGATCTGTCGAAGCTCGGATCAGAAGCTTGATCTGCCGAGCGGTATCTTTGCGCCACTTCCATGAAGTCTGCATCCAAACGCGCGAGAGGCGTCGACTACTTCGCGTCCTAAATAGGTGATCGACCTGACAATCTGCAAATCATACACCATTTTGAGGTTCGACGAGCTCAGCACGAGCCCCCTGAATTGCCGATAGGGAGCTTCTGGGGAGCTTTCCCAACTCCCAACAAGCTCCCCACCTCGGAAGCAGTTTGCGAGGTGTATTTTACACGTGCTTAGGACAAGGCTCCGTGGACTCTGCACCTGACTCAATCGTTAAACAACACGGATCAGTCCGTGTGGTATACTTTCAACATCCTCATCCATCCTGAATAAAACATTCATCTGCCACAATGCGGTTCCTCTGTCTACCCGGGGCTTATGGAAGTGCCAAGGTAAGTGTCCCCAGTGCTTTTCTGATGCTTCTCGATTCTCACTCTTCCTAGAATTTTGAAGTCCAGTTAGGTATCTTGATTTTCTCCTTATACATATGGCGTTGCGTCTGATGGCAATTTTCTAGCACCATTCTGTAAAGAACTATCATCCGATGGCAGCACGACATTTTTCTTTACTCAAGGGACAGTTCAGTGTACCCCTCCACCAGGCTTCCAAGACTATTTTGGACCAGGACCACATTACCGATTTGTTGACTACGATGGGATCCAAGAGAACGACGTCCTTGAAAGAGTTCGCGATTTCCCGGAAGGGGAGAGTCCTGAGGATGTGATGCGAGAGTTGCTACCAGCAGGCGAGGAAGGTGTCCGGAGCAGTGTACGAAAAGCTCTCGACGTTATCTACCACACAATGGATGAGCATGGGCCCTTCGATGGAATCTGCGCGTATTCCGAAGGAACTGTGATGGGAGGATCGCTGATTCTAGATGAGCTCCAGAGATACGAGACAGAAGGAAGGCCTAGACAAATCAAACTGGCTGTTTTCTTCGCAGGATGGCCGCCATTGAAACCTGAATCAGACGAAATTCTACTGGTAGATACCTGCGAGGATTTCATCGACATTCCTACGCTGCATTGCATTGGCGCAACAGATCCGTATGTCCAAGGCGCCAGGGCTCTCTTCGATGTCTGCGACCCGGACTCTGCGATTCTCTTCGACCACGGAAAGGGGCACACAATTCCTCGAGACGCGCAGACCTTGAAAGAGCTGAGCGATGCGGTTCGTGGACTGATTCCCAGTACTTGATTTGTTAGATTTGGAAATGCGAGCTGTGTGGATGCAAGCACCCATATCGATACTCTGTTGAATAATAAAGATCGGCGGCAATATTTCCAACAATTGTTCCAAAGTCGCGTTGTTGCCCCCACCACAGCTTTCTAGTTTCTGCGCCGTTAGAAGTCCGCCGCACTGCTCTAGACGCCACGGACACACTTCCAACCAATGGGAGGATTTCCGTCTTGACCTTCGGACCGTGCACTATTAAAGTAGGTGTTCCTGTCATCCTGCAGATTTGTGGAAGTTTATCTTGAAGCTAGCCATGTCAGGTACACTGCCGACGTATGGGTAACATCGCTCAGCGCAGGGATATGGATTGGAGGGAAGTTGACATACCACTCTGATCTGGTTTATGGCACTCCTGCCTTTTGCAGCGAAAGCAAGCAACATCGTTCAGAAGATCGGCACCTTTCTATATCTTTGACATCCTGTCAATCAGGCAAGATTGTTGAAAAGATAACGATCTCGGCCCTTCTTGCCTTCCAGCAATGCAGCATGGATCATCGTCACTTCACTTTTTATCAGGGCCCCAGGGCTGAATGCTAGGCTTTGAATTATTACTTGCTGGACGATCTTATCTTTCCATGTTTGGCTCGAAGCTTTGGGGGGTTTCCTGCATAGCATATGAAACATTTCCATGAGGTTGTCTTGCAAGCTAAACTCTATTCAGAGGTCTAATGTCCAAACAATCCAGCATGCATTCTTGTTTGATCAAGGTAGCAAGAAGGTGATTCTGCTTGGCCAGTAACATTGTTCACTTTTATCTATTGCCTTGCGCTTTCATGATTTCCTCATTTGCCCCTCTCTTGAACAATAATTTCAGTCGCCTGCTCCGCAAGTGCGTAGATGAACGCTTGAAGATGGGCTGCAAGCGGCACGGGGATAACACTAGCATCTACGACTCGCAGTCCCTGGACTCCATTGACCCGCAAGTTGCTGTCAACCACCGTCCCCATAGAAGCTGTACCCGCTGTATGACTAATGCCACTTTAAGATGTTAGTTGGCATCCAGCAATTTTGGATGGCGATGACTTACCTTCCACACTCTCTGACAAGTTCATCAATATCCTCATCCGATGACCGCGGGCTCAATCGATTTTGTCCTGTGGCAACAACTTGCTCCTTCACCATCGCTTTCCCTTCTTTGGTCTCCATCATAACCTGCATAAGCTTTCGCAGTGCCGTTCGGACCACGTACCTATCTGCTTCAGTTGCATAGTAATTCGGATCAATCCTGGGTGGCGTCACAGGATCTTTCGATGCCAAGGTTACAGTCCCGCGAGAAGTTGGAAGCATTGCCATGACAGTGGTTGTGACGTGGCTCCCGTCTGATGGAATAACAGGGTTCGCCTTATTTCCAGCTACGTAAAGAAGGAAGGACTTGGTATGAGATC
>KZ613955.1:769808-926738 GCA_002865655.1 Hyaloscypha variabilis F | reverse complement strand
GGGGCTCAGAAGCGGGTGCGAATCTGTCACATTCTGCTCTTCCTTGGCCAAGGCGGCCTTCAATCCTTCGTGAGGCATTGTTTGCGTGATGCACCAGTCTCCTGGAAACCCTTTCTCCAAAGATTGATAGTTAAAGTTTGGCGAGCCGACAGCCAGCCCCTTTTCCGGTTCCTTCAGTTGCCACCATTGAGAGACACACATATGCTCATGGAAGTTCTTTCCAACTTCAGGGGCATCGACCGGCTGCTCGATTCCATGTTCGACCAGATCTTCCTTGGCACCGATGCCAGAAAGAAGCAGAATCTGAAGTGTCGCAATCGCACCAGCCGATAAAATAACCTCTTCACTCGCTTTAAACACCCTCCCGTCCACCAATTCCACGCCCACAGCCTTATTCCCTTCCAGTACCACACTTGCAACCACCGCACCAGTCAGAACCGTGACACCTTCCAAAGTATACACATCACTAGCAATCTGCCTCTTCCCATCCCCCAAATTCTCCGTCACCATCGCAATCCCCATCGGGTTCCCAGCATTCGCATCCATCCCCCTCTCGACCCCCAACTCTTCCCAGGATCTCTTGATATTCTCCGTCAGGGGATAGCCGCGTCCCGAGCTGGCTACTGGTTGCGTGTATAGTGGTCCATCGTAGCCGTGCTGAAATGCATCGAGATCCTTCGTGTGGTAGTGCTCTGTCTTCTTAAAGTATGGCAGGAAACCTTCGTACGACCAGCGAGGGTCACCTACGACTTTCGCCCAGGCGTCATAGTCGTTCTTGTCGTCTCGGACCCAACCGACTGTTTTCATCAGCTCTTTCCTCCCCCCTCCCCCCCCCTCCCCCCCCTCCTTTCTCAACTCCATCTCACTCTTCAAATTCATAATCCTATCCAATCCGGAAAATTTTAGGTAGGAACTCTCAGTAATTAATCGCACTCCCACCACCCAGCGCTTTACCAGCAATCTGCTCAGAAACCCTATTCCCCAAATACTTCTGCGGCACCGTCTTATACGACCAATCGAGCTCGGAACCGATCACGTCAAAAGCATTCTTGATTTCTCTGACTAGTGGGTTGGAGGATGCATCTGGTCCTGCTTCAATCAGGAGGATTGAGACGGAGGAGGGAAGGGAGGAAGCGCAAGCGTGAGGCGAGAACGACACCTGCTACGCCCCCTCCTGCTATTATGTAGTTGTATTTGGTTGACGTTTTGCAGGCAATGAGAGATATAACATGGATGAAATCATATGTGAGGTTGTGAAAATTATTTGTTATATACTTCCATGGTCAAGTGTCTTGTCTCCAGAGCGGGAGAGCCGGGCCGTAGGGAAGCCGACCGGGATGGCTTCTCTTAGAGACCTCTCAACATATAGATGCAGTGAAGAGAAATCAAAGTTCAAGAGCGAATTGGAAAACTAGTAGAGGTTTCTCGATTGAGGATGAGATTGAGACCTCTTGGGAGTGACTCGTTGAGCATTACTCATGGTGAAGTCCGGACTCTTCCTTGTTAGTATTATGGCATCCCACTTTCCTCGAAAGCTTCCGGAGAAAGGAACATGCGGGATCACATCTCAAGCCGCTATCAAAGTTATTGAATCATGAGTCTGCTGTCGCCAACTTGTTTTGTAAAAACTTCGTAACTGAGATCTCTTGAGTCATCGAATGAGAATTTGTAAAGAAATTCATGCAGGTACGAAATATTCTCCGACTGCAAGACACCCTTCACCTCGGGACCGATAAAATTTTAGGCACCGGCTTCACGAACGGACTGCTTCTATCCAGCAAAACACAGGGGTGACAATCCACGTGAAGACCGACACTCCGACATGCAAAAAGTTGAGTCATCGTGCGTAAAGCCGAAGCAGCGAAGCAGCGAAGAATGATGCTCGAAGTTCCAGAGCAGAGCGGAAGTTGCGGGGTTAAGACCGGAGCCGGAGGTGGGGTTGATTTCTGACCTTTGATTCGCCAATGCGCAACATGATCTTGCTTCAGCGCAACAACATCTCGAGTTCAGCGGGCTGGACTACGAAACAAACTCAACATCCAGAATGCGGCCCATTCTGTATATAAAGATGTCTCCCCCAAACAGCCGAGAAGAAGAGCTCAGTCCGGATACACGCACAAGCAAAGCACCGAACGATTGATACACGTCCAACGAAATTCGAATACACAATCCTCACTTACAGAGAAATGGTTCTGCATCTCCACCTTCACTCTCGACACCCCACCCAGCAAGCCCACGAAGAGAAAATGCTCTCCCCCTCTCATCCTCTTCCCCGGCCCTCCGGCCCCCAGATCGCAGTAATAATCTGCTCCGGCCGCCAACCACGCGTCGGCGACCAAGTAACCTCCTTCGTCCACTCCACCATCCAATCGGCCTTCCCCACCGCAAACCTCACAACCATCGACCTCCTCGCCTGGGACCTGCCCATGTACAACGAAGCCTCGATCCCATGCGAAGTCCACGACCCGACGCACTACACGCAAGCACACACGCGCGCCTGGTCTGCCGAGATCAGCAAGTACCAAGGCTTCGTGTTCGTGTCTCCGCAGTACAATTGGGGATACCCGGCGATATTGAAGAATGCGATTGATTATCTGTATAATGAGTGGAAGGGGAAGGCGGCGATGGTGGTGAGTTATGGGGGGCATGGGGGTGGGAAGGCGGCGGTGCAATTGAAGAGTGTGTTGGAGGGGGTTAGGATGAGGGTTGTGGAGACGATGCCGGCGTTGAGTCTGAAGACGAAGGCGATTTTGGCGACGGCGGCTGTGGGGGGTGTGCTGCCTTTGAAAGGGGATGGTGCGCTGTGGGGAGAGAGTGAGAAGGGGGAGGTTGAGAAGGCGTTTGGGGGGTTGCTGAAGTTGTTGGAGCCGGGGGAGGAGAAGAAGGGGCCGTGAGGGATGGGAGGAATATCTGGATGGCATTGAGAAGTTGCTTGGACTGTTTGGGAGATCGGACTATACCATTTCGTTGTTGAGCAGAGACTGCAATGGAGCTGATTTGAAAAGTTGCTTGGAGTTCTTGAAATCAGATGTCTGCGCTCAGGATATATTGCGAATGAGAAGACTGGGGAAGTCGTTTGACGATACGAGTAGAGGACTTGGCTATGTTTTGATGCCAAACTTGTCTGGTATCTGCCAAGTTCTCTCTGCGTCCTGCAATTCGCAACTTTGACCGAGTACCGCATTCGACCCCGACGGAGTTACAAGGCATGGGATGCGAGGAGAAGCACCTTTTGAAGACATTTCGAAAACTGTCCGAGTTTCTGTGGGAGGAGAACAACTGATTGAGGCGTGAGGAATGGGAGATTGCAGACTGTGGCGTCGATGGATCTCAATGAGAGGATACCGGGAGTAGAGTCGACAACTTCCAACTGCGACAGGATTATCAGTAGGCGAGAATGGCCTGATGTACTGCTATCAACTTTCGGCAAGCAAAAGCCTGGACGACTTCATGGGCACTCTTTTTGGTCAAGTTCTGGGGGGTGCGATATCTCGGCATCCTACAGCTTCCATGGCCGGGCGCTCGGTGGCTCGGTGGCTCGGATGATCGGTGGCTCGGACAAGGCGAAGAGATATTCGGCAACGATGGGCGACTTCCCATCTTCCTTATTGACGGCGCGGGGTGTTAGGCTGCGGATTATACCGATTGTTTCGTGAGAGGCAAGGGCTGTTGGAAAGTCAAAGAGCCAGTGGGTTGAGGGTTTTCCTGTCGGGGTGGTTCTATCGGTCTTGGCATGCCTTCAGGGGACGTATCTGATGAAGGAATATCACTGCAGATCATGGCACACATAATCTCTGGGAATCAGCACGGAGTGGAGGTTCCGAGAAATTTAGAATTGATAGTTTGGGCTTTAAGTCAATCTTGTTTTGCTAAAGTTGTGTTGCCTTTCCTTGCTGTTGCCACTGAGAGTGAGCTCTTTCGAGCGAGTATCGTGGTTCTCCAGGACCCTGCCATAAACGAAACTTACAAAAAGCCCCGACACACTTCTGCCTAGAAGTAAGGTTCGGTGAGCCCCAAAGGTGGTATATAAATACGTTGATAGTTCGCAGCCCTACCAGGGGGCATTATCCTTAAAGAGCTGAAGCTTACGTAGCTCGGCATGGCACACACATCATTCCTTGTGGTTCTACGGACGTAGCCGCCAGCGGCGCCTTAATCCTTCTTTGAACGCGGTATTCGAGGACTTTAGTTTCATGACACGCGTGTTCGCCAAAGATAGTCATTCTAGTCGTAGTAATAGATGAGTCAATGCTTACGTGCGTATCCCCTTGTAAGGCTTACCCTCTCTGCCACAGTGCCGGCCAGTGCCGCCGGGAGAGGTCAGGGTCGGATTCGGATCATAGGAGCTTGGAGGACACTTGGACTATTATTCCCGATACGGCACACCAAATATGACTGCACAAGATTTCGATGCTTGTCAGAGATTAGAATAGTCTACCATTGGTGCTATATTACGACAAAGTTTGCCGCCAGGTGGCACAGCGTCCATGCATGCGGAGGACTGCAGTAAAGTACAGCTCGCTTGTCGTAATTTATCCTCCCAGAATTGGTTTCGGGCCAGGGCTGAGTGTCCGAGATCGTGGGGTTGATATCCCTCCTATCAAACTCGCTCTCTGGACGAATAGTCTGCCTGCTCGTACCTTGCAAGAGGCACAGTTTCTCTCCCGCCAACACCAAACTTTACGCCTCAGCTCCCCAAGACATGCCTCGGCACTCCTCCCTGATGAACGGTAGAGTTCACACCGCCTGCAAAAGATACCTTGCTGGCCAATTCAGGAACTCCACGACGCATTGACAGGCTCCCTCTACTCAGACGTCCGACACGTCTGCGTGATAGTAAGCCGGTCCGGAAATAACGATAAGACGAGCACGATAACGAAGGCGGAGCATGGAGAAATAGTATGGAACGCCTTCCGATTGGATCTCTCGTACCTTTCAACAATATACACTGACTGCAAGTTTGCTGGTATCTCCTGCACGCGGGGTTAAGGCGGTGGCGGTCGGGCTCAAGCCACCTCTGTCCCTTCTCGGCACCGGAGTGAAGCTTGTTTCGCGAAACTACGCCTCATTTCAACGTCAACCTGCTAAGGCATCCGTCCGTTTAGCATTTATCTCCATGTACAAAAGACTGTCATAATTCCATCACTGAAGGTGGCATCAAGATCTGTGCCATGTTTCATCATGGTTGGCGTTGTGACCAAAAACCGCTGTGACAACTGCAGGAAGAGGAAAAAGAAGGTTGTTATCCCATCTCTCCACTCAAGCAGCTTTCCTCCGTTTCATCAATATATTATCATCTGAGCAAACATGAGATAGCATTTGGCTGACAGCCATCAAGTGCGATGAGAAGCAGCCCGCATGTTCACAATGCCTTGTCTCTGGTTGGACGTGTCCCGGGTACAAGACACTCTGGAAATTCATCGACGAGACCCACCAGCTAGCCAAACATTACGCAAACCGGAAATACGTCTACGACATCATTGACCTCGAGCTCGAAGCCGCTCATCGGCGAGATCTATGTCCAGAGACGGAGCTCGATGCGCTGTGGGATCCTTCCTATCGCATGCGCAATGACCTGGCCATAATGTGCACCAATCTTTACGTCCCTCGCCATCTCAACCCTAACCCGTTGGGAACTGCTCTTGTTTTCTGTATGGGTAGTAAAGTTGAAGGATTACTGATTCCTCTACACTTAGTCGGCTCATTCTTTGACTTCATCCCCTCGAGGATGGGCTTCAACAATGCCCTCGACGATGTTGTATCTTGCCTCTGCTCCATCTACTCAAGGAAGCTTTCAACACCGTACGGATATCAGAGAGATGTCTATCAGAGCTATACCACGGCCTTGGGCTCTCTGAGAGGATGCCTTGAGGATCCAGACTTGAGGATGACCTCTGAGACCCTTTGCGCTTCGATTTTGTTGCAGATGTGTGAAGTGAATACTCTGTTTTCCAACTTCAGATCAAATGCAGACTGACAAAATGTAGCTGATCGTGAATGTCGACCGAGGAGAATGGTCTCAACTGGCCCGCGGGACACACATCCTCATGGAATCGCGCGGCCCCGCCCGCTACAAACACCCTTTCGACCTCGCCCTCCTCGAATCGCAACTTGGGTTCATCGTAAGTCTCTCCTATTCAAACCCCTCTCTTCATCTACTCACGTCCTCACAGTTCAGTCTCTCTGTCAAATCCCATCAGCCCTGCTTCATCTCCTCGCCTGAATGGCAGGTCCTCTTCCCACCGGATCCTGTCTTCCCATACCACAACTCTCAACCTCGCTCACTCACTTTGCGGACCCAGCGCTGGAACGTTCTCGCTGCGCTGCCCGAATTATTCATCGAATTCTCCGACCTTACTGAAACTAATCACTCCATTCAACCATCAAGCTGTACACCTAGCTGTCAACTTTCCCCATCTTCTCCCCTAGTCTTCTCTAGCAATGCCGAGAGGCTCGATCATCTTATATTGAGAACGCAAAGTCTATTCCAAGCAATTAAGACTTGGGTCGAGACCGAGACTGAGATCCTCTGCCCAGATGCGTATCCAGACGTAGTTGCGGCCGTGCTGGATTGCAACGCTAGCATGTCTTTACTTACTTTGTCGAAGATGCTAACCGCACTGGAGCGAATTAGCTCGCGGTACTCACCCGCATCAGAAGATTCCAGTCCAAACTGGATGCTTTACCAAAGACCGTGGATAGAGGATCCAGCCATGATTGACTACTGGAGGCAGAGGGCTATCGTGGCATATGAACACGTCAGGAAGGGAAGTACAATCGCGTGTAAAGTGCTGGAATTTGGCATGGAGCAGCTGAGGCTGCTAGGAGATAAGAGTGGCGAGGGGGAAACTGACTGTGAATTTTTGAACCCCGCCCTTGGGGGGTTGACACCGGAGCATGTGTGATCACCTCTGAAGCTTGGACGAAAACAACGAAAAGGAGAAGCGGCAGCGGCCGAGCAGCACAACTAAATTCTGATGGTAACGATTCTAAATGAGAAATCGATTCTCCTTCGTCTGTCGAATCTCCGGATCCGAAAAGATATATACACGAGATGAACGCCAGCATTACAATTCTTAGATCAATTGTCAACAAGCCTTTACACCAAGAACTCAAGATTCGCACACCTCATCCTCCTCGCTCTCCACACCCGCTGTGGTAGATGTTTCAGCAACACATTGCGAATACCACTCGTTCTGCTCAATACATGTCGTACCAGAGACACAAGAACCAGTTCCTGTCCAGCCTTCACCACCACACTGGTAATACTCGCCCAGGGTACCAGTAACTCCTGAACTGGTCGCCGTGGAGCTTGCCACGGAACTCGATGAGCTTATCACTGCCACCGGGGTTGAACTTGCTGTAATGGACGATGACTCCACTACCTCGGCTGTAGACGTTGATTTTACAACAGATGCTGAGGAAGACTTCACAACAACCAAAGTAGAAGACGCCACCACAGCAACAGCAAGAGAAGTCGAGCTCTTCACCACTGTAGAGCTCGAAGACTTGACAACGGCCTTCGTCGTCGAAACCGGAACCGAGACCGAAGAAGAGGTCTTAGTCACCGCCTTCGCAGAAGCCACACTCGACGCACTCGCAACACCACTACTCTCTGGACTCCAGAACACAGCAGGCGTATAAACCGGGATCGGGATCGTGACACCATAACCACTCACGCCCCAAGCCGGGCTCGTCGGGCTCGTGAACCCTGCTGGTGGACTGGTCGTCGTAACCGTCGTTGTGAAAGTCGTCAAAGATTGCCCAGCTGTGGATGTAGCCGCGCAATATCCAGTTCCATAGACGTTCTTGCACTGGTTGAGGATTTCATTCTCGTTGACGGTCCACATATCAAAGTTAGAGAGCGTGATGTCGGTTAGAGGCACGATGTCAGAGCCGCGGATCACGATCGGTGCCCGGGAGATGCCGTTGTCGACTGTACCGGTCCAGTTGTTGAATGTTAGGGCGCTGAGAGCCACGGCACCAGTGTCAGGTGTTGTGGTGGATTCCCAGTATTGGTCGATATCTAACCACGATTAGTCGAAGGTCACCGAAAGGGGAGAATAAGGGCTCACCAAGGCCGTAAGTCGTATCATAAGCCCAGAAATTCTCAAACACAGAGTCCTTCACATATCCTGTTGCCCCTGTGCCACCTGGAAACGTCTTGATCATCAGCATCTGCGTGCACTGATAGACATAAATATTCCGCATCGTGATATTCGAGACCGCAGCCTCTGTGTCGGCCGTAACATCTATTCTTGTCAGCAAACTCTCTCTCTCTCTCTCCACCCCAAAATCAATCAAAAAATAGAACCCAACATACCATCAGCAGTCAAACTCCCAATACTCATGCCCCCACTTTGGTTACAATAAATATCCTCAATCAACACATTCTGACTCGGGCTCTTAACACTAATACACTCATCCCTATTCGTAACCTCAATATCATGCAAATAGCAATTATCCGTACAAATCAGATCAACACCATCCGTGCCCCCCAAGTCCGGGCCTCTAATAGTAATATGGTACGCTTCCAAATTACTCACATCGTTGAACACGAGGTGGAAGGTCGGGGAATCAACGAAAATGATGTCGTGGATAGAGATCGAGGTGCAGGAGATGAAGCGGAAGAGGCGCGCGTTCTGGCCGGACGAGGTTAGACGGGTGATGTAGCCTTGACCGTTGATGGCGCCGAGCCCGTTTGAGGAGAAGACTTCGATGTCGGAGCCGTTCTCCAGGATGAAGGCGTTGCCGGCGTAAGAGCCGTCTGACGTTAGGGTTATGAGGCCGTCGATTTGGATAGCGTAGGCGGAGCCTTTGTTTAGGACTACGCCAGTTTGGACTGCATGGAATCAGTATCTTTTCGCGTTTGATGTTGATAATGGGGGAGCATGTCTTACGGGAGTAGGAGCCGGGTGGGATGTAGATTGTTGCAACGCCGGTGATGGCACAGGATGAGAAGGCAAGCTCGATGGCAGGACCAATATCGGTGCTGTTGTCTGCTATGCCGCCATAGTCGAGGATGTTGCAGATTTTTGTTTTGGATGAAAGGGGGGTGAGAGGACCGACGGTGCTCAGATCGACTTGGGTTGCGGAAGTCAAGGCGGAGAAGAGAGTGTTGACCAGAAGAACGACTGAAAAGACTTCTGAAAACATTTTGGAAGGCAAAAATCAGCACCAGCTGCAACTAATGAATGAAGGATAGCTTGAGCTTGAGAAATAGAACGCGGAGGAACGAGTGTAAAGAGTGCTAAAGAGCGTGAGGGAGAAAGGCGTCTCCTGGCGCTGTAGAACAAGCAAAGCAACTTGTGACGAGTACCATACTGGGTGAAGGAAGCGATGTTATAGGCAACGGCCAACGACTCGCGGAGATTTCGATATAAACATAAAACGGCACAGAGCGGTCCCAGTGTTTGGGAAACATTGAGCTGGTCCGTGGGAGCGTGGTCGAGATCCGCCTTGCTGATCCCAACCTGGACTTGACATGGTTGCCACGAGCCTCATTTTCGTAAAGCGCTCTTTTCAAGGAGAGCGGGGATGGTTTTTGTGCAATCAGAGGTCTTGATGTGGGGTGAGATTCCCCAATTGCGATCACGGCCGTTTCAGATAGAGTTCATCCCTGAGCTGAGGGCCGCTGTCATTATGACCCCATGCTGTCAGATCTTGGATCTGTTGAAGACTGGATATCATGTAAAAATCCGCGTTCATTCGGTCCCGGGAAGCGCGAAGAAGGAGAGCAGCATCCAGCTAAGATCGTGCCTCAGCGCCCTCAGCCATCGGAGAGTTCTTCCAATTTATCGATTCAATTTTTCAAGAAGCTTGGCTAGGGAACGAGAATACTATGTACAGACGAAGCGTTCAAGTGTGGAGAAGAGAAGACTTGATATTTAATCTTGATGAAACATGGTGGCTCGTCAACGGAGATGAGTTTCTCCGCAACAAACGTTCAGGGGTAAATCACATGACCTCGCTTCAATTTGGCGCTGCGAGGAAAGTCTCCTTTTCTCACAACTCCAAAGTCGAAGTTTGTCTTTAAGCTCCATTGATCGCACAGCTAAAGTGAGGCTGAAGCTCTCATATTCTGGGAAATTTATAAGCACTGCCTGGCTGAGTTTCAGATCAGAGAATATGAACACTGAATTCCTTCTCAAAGTCCTGAATCCAACATGGGCAGTCAGGGGGTGGACCGTAGCCTCCCCCTTTAAAGAAGTTGTTGTTATCAAAATCCTTGAAAGTTTCAGAAAGATAGGTCCTAATATAGGGCAACTCAAAGGAAATTCTAGGATGCTGCTTTTGAAATGCCTAACTTGGACGCTGAAGGTAAAACAGTGGCTTTTTATTATCCCAGGAAGCAGCTTTACCAACACATTGTTTATTGACCATTGTGAGTGAACATAAAAACATCTTTAATCTTTTGCCAATTGTGTTGCCTTCTTATTATGTCGCCTCACACACATTCTCTTCTCCCACAACACGCAAGGGCAACGCCAATCAGGGCAAGCTAGTTGCAGGAAGGTCAAACAGAAATTTTCTTGAAAGCTTCCAATTCTCCCATTATGAACTTTAAGTGATTCTCCCTGCTGGAAAAAGCCTGCTCATATCTGACATGCTCAGTTGAGAACAAGAGTGGTAGTGTGTCCCTTCGTCGCCGCCGTCTCGCTTCGTCTCACTTCTCACATAACATATTTACCAGGACAGCAAGCTTCTTTTTCTCCCTTTCATTAGCTATAGATGTTTTCCATCTAAAATCCGACGTCTCACTTCTAATTTTGCCAGTCGCTAGCACGAAAGGTAAGTATTTGTCCCATCATCGCCACCGTCTCACTTTCTCAAAATAATAATAGAGTTAGACGGTAATATGAAACATCCAAAAGAGATCAAAAAAGAAGATGAAATACTCAACGATCAATACGAAGGATGAGAAGATGTGGAATTATACTGAAGATGAGATGACGGCTATCCCATCCCGAATCTTTCCACATTTTCCGGATTTGGCTGAAGAGCTCCAGAGTCTCATCTGGACCTGTGTTTTGTCTCAACAGACTATCATAGAGTGTGTGTATCGGTCTGATCTAAAGCGCTTCTGGGCCTTCGGATCGAAGACAGCCATTCATGACACTGCAATCCCCGACCCTGCAATGCGTCTGGTACGACCACTCTATATGATGCCTTGCATCACTGTCAAACACTGGGAGCGAGAGTTTGCTCAAGATTGGGAACAAGGTTGGCAACCAGAATGGGGACCAAGACGCAAGAACAAGAAACATGTCAGATTCCGGTCAGCTGAGCCAATCTACATGCACCCTCAAAAAGATATTATCTACCTTCCCGATATTCACAGCATGGACGTTGATACTTTCATCAATCAGGAGAGCAGCCATGCCATTGAAAATCTAGCTGTTCACTCCAGTGTCGCTTTAGAACTCAACAAAGCGAGGTTCTGGGCATTATTTGACGCTAGCCCTGCGGGCAAGCTTATCCGTGGCCTCCCGAACCTTAAGACTCTTCATATCATTGAGGGGGAGTACACAGGGTCAGAAGCCAGTATCAAAAATGGGGGCCAACAAAGATTGAGCTTGGTTGGGGTCAAAGAAGGCGAGGATACGGCCATCAAGTACTCTTCAGGTGCTGCCCGCCACAAGATCAAACACCCATGGAACTCAGGTGTTGCTGAGTCTATCAGGAAGATATTCATAGAGAGGATTCTGGTTGAAGATGCGATTGAGCAGTACAAGAAATATCAACCGGGTTGGAAATGGAATGTTCCGGAGCTGCAGTTCCATGAACTGAAGCGTGAGGTTATCGAGGAATGAGGCACTGGGATTTAGTGAGTCTGGAGGCAGGCGTACATTGTGGATATGGTCTTAAGTCATAAGAAGACTATGAAATAGCGCAGCGAAATGGAATCGAGAGAAAAGCAAAACTGCGATATGGTACAGGATGAAAAGAATTCATTCGTTACAATCCTGTGCTTTCCTTCTGCTGATATTCATCTCTAGGTCCTCATCGACAAAATAAGCAATTCGGGAGAAGAACACTGTGATATGGCGAAAGATGAGATGCGAAGAAGGGAGAAATATATTCTCATTTAAGTTGATACGCTCTCTGATGGCACAACGATCGACCAGCCACATTCGCGACACTCAATTGGCCATCCCGGGAAGTGTTGTGAGCCCTACAACGAAGCCAAGTCAGTTCCGAAACCCCCGAAAGCCTCAAGCTTGAACTAAGAAACTTACATCCATCCGTGACGTCTTCCTTGACCGTGACCGGAACCGCGCACTTATTCGCATCAGTGAAAGCCTGCGTCTTCAGCGCTTTACACGTAGCGCCAAAACAAGCAGATTCCATTGCAGTCTGCAGCACATTGCCTTTCCAGCCAAAAATGTAGTCACCGTGCTGACCATACCCGGTCCTGCAAGCACTCACGTCAGCATAATTTGGGCAGGTCGAGAGAGGAAAAGACTTACCCATCGCCCATGCTGAGGATGAAAGGTTGAGAACCATCAGCGGGCCATTGAGACTTATCGTTGAAGGAAGAAGTATCCCAGACAACCTCGAACATCAGCTGTGGAAGTTTCACGGGGTGGGTTGACGGGCAAGGTCCGCTTGTCTCGAAGGTTCCTGTCTCGGGATAGGAGACGTGGGACGAGTGGTCTGCGCTATCGAGATTTGTTCCATCCCAGCAACTTCGAGAATGTCAATATCAGCCAAGCTGTTTTCCAAAACAGAAGGAAATAAATACAGGCACTTACGTTGGGAATCTGATAGTCGTTCGCATGCCACCAGGACATGGTTTCGAGGGCAAGGTGACGCTGTCCACCGTCTTGTCAGAGCAGGGAGCATCATTATCTCCTCCGAAATTCTTGGCCGTGTAGCAACGGAAGCAAATAGCGTTCCACTTCGTGATTCCTCCATTGGTTCTCTGTGCAGAATCACCAGCAAGCATGCGAAATCCAGGTTTAAATGCAGTGACCTTTGAGCCATCGTATGGCGAAGTATAGTATACGGTCATGCCACCGCTCTCTCCGGTGTTTCCACGATTGGGAATTTGTGGAACACGTTTGTAGGTTCCGTTCAGGGCTTTGAAGTACATGTTGGCGGTCCAGTAATTTGAGAAGTCTTCGCTAAAGCTGCAGGTGGTGCAGTTTGCGAGCCCGGAGACGTCGGTGGATGGAACTTCGGGCGCAAAAGCATTCTATTGTATATTAGATAAAGCTATACGTGGGAGGAAATACTATGCTTACACCACCAACGACTTGATGAACATGAGGGGAGGGATTCTGATCTGGGTTGACGAGACTGAAATGCCATGTCAAACTTTGTATGACTTCCACTCTTGCAAGGTAACTTACGGGTCAAGACGTTCAACTACAATCTGCGAGCAACCAAAGCGGAGCACCGTTTGGCCAGCGGCAGGTGCAGCGAACAAACCTCTTGCGAACAGCGCAGCGCTAAAAAGTGACTTCAACTGCATTTTGAAAGCTGCTCCCGAGTGAAAACTCTCTACATGTACAAGATAAAGTCAGGAGACACATAAATAGAAACTGGGAATGGTGTACAGAGTGCATTGACTGATCTGATATACTTTGTGCCAGCGAATGTGGGGATCCGATGCTTGACTGCCGGCACAATGCCCCACATAATATAGAATAAATTGGGATTAGATTGTTAACTTTCCAGTTATGGTTCCAGAAGCTCATAATGGAAGACCTTGTTTTGTGATTTTGCTCATGCCTCTCATCCGAGTAGGTGGTATATAAGTAAGTGCCTTTGGTCGAGTTCAACGAAGTCACTTCAAACTTTTGGGACGCCTGCTTTCCAAATCCCTCAGTTGGGGGTCCTGCACTTAAAGCTCTGTTATAAATATTTAGTGGAATCATTCGCAAACATCAAGAAGAAGGTCCAATC
Organism: Hyaloscypha variabilis F; assembly: GCA_002865655.1. Lineage (NCBI taxonomy): Eukaryota > Fungi > Ascomycota > Leotiomycetes > Helotiales > Hyaloscyphaceae > Hyaloscypha > Hyaloscypha variabilis. The sequence continues at coordinate 912,827 of KZ613955.1, read as the reverse complement.
AGGTAGATTCTTATGTAAAGATAACCAAACAGCACGTGACGAAACAAATGCTCTAACTTGTCAAGTACCACAATAACAAAGTCAGTGAACGCCGGCCGCTAGGTTCCATTACAAAAGAATCAGGAAGCCATGATCATCGAAATGGGGTTGTCACGCGGTATGTCTATCAATACGGACTTGAGCCTAAATCCCCAATAATGCTACGTATCAAATTGATTCCAGGGGCTCGAAGCCAATCGCAGCCTTCGTTTTAATCCTGATTTACGCGTCCAAAGTTACGGGCCAATACCAATTTATGAAAACACTTCGAATATCAGAATAAGGTGCTTAGCTGGTGGCAAGGTACTCGATGCGATCGAGATGCATAACCCCTTTTAGAAGCTCATGACGCTGAAAAGCCCTGAGAGACTCTAAGCGAAACAGTTCGACTTTGGGGACTGGAGAATGAATCTGGAAGGGAGAAGCGAGGCTAAATGCATGATACATCGACGTGATAAGCGTTTGTCATCTGCCTTTGATCCCATGTCTTGAGGGCAACCTTTGGCTGGGAAAGGTTGAATAAAGTCACGTGTTAAATCAAGACTCGAGCAGGAAGATTGGAGCTCTGGGCAATTCCAACACAGATAAATAGATTTGTGATCTTAACCCGATGGCTACTTGGTGATTATACGCAGTTGAAATAAATCAAGAGCTTGCTAACGGAACCATATGTTCGGAGTACTTCTTCGAACACATGGGAAATGATAACTCTTGGTCCCTTGTGCTTGCATTTTACCTGCTGCTTCGGATTACACAGAAGTGCACTTGATCCTCCCAATGTCGATAACAAAGCCCTTAGTCAACTTCTTACCCAAGAGACAACTCACCGGTCCAGCATCCCCAAGAATAGTCACATTGGCAATCTTTACACCCGCAGCGTACCCGAACGTGCCATTCATCTCCAAAACCTTCGTTTTCCCATCATACCAAAATTCAATTTCAGAAGTCGCCTTTTGCACCAAGCTCTCCCCATCATCGAGATACAGCTCCCCTTTCGCGTTCCCCTTCCTATCTGGCGCAACTAAAAGCTCGAAATCCAGCTTTCGAAGCGCTGTGGTGGTTTTTGCACCACTGACGCGAAGGGGGATGATTGAGCCGCCGCGGATGTGCACTGGAATTTCGGTGTATGATATATCGGTAATAGTGATGTGTGACCCGTTGCTAGATATTGGTTGCAAGGTATGGAAGTCGTAGAATTGGTCTGATGGAAGGTAGATTGTGACATCTGTTGCGCCCTCTTCGGTCACAGGTGAGATGAGGAGGGAGGGCCCATAAAAGTATTGGAGGTGTATGGGAAAGGTTTCGGGGTCATTGGGGTAAAGGAACCTGTATCTTGTTAGTGGGTTTGGCCAGGGGATCGAAATAGAGAGGTGAACATCATTGGTGACATGACTGGAGTCCCGTCAAAGGTCTGCTTGTGGAAAGCTGTATAGATGTAATCCAATAGTCGATATCGAGTGTTGATTGCGTTTCGTGCGGCTTCGGCAACTATTGGCCATTGATAGAACTCCTGTCCTATGGCTGGCCAAGGATTGTTGTGATTGCGATAGAAGGTGTAGAAAGCTCCTAAAGTCGCCCATCGAGCGCACAGAGTCTCTGTGGTATCGCCAATGAAGCCGCAAACGTCTGCTCCAACCATCGGCACCTGGAAAAAGGACGCAAATTGGAGCATGTGACGTATCGACCTTCGGTAGTTTCCCCAGTCCGAAACATTGTCTCCAAGCCAATGACCGACTTTTGCCCCTGCTCCCATGAAAGTACTTCTAGTGATGATCAGGGGCCGTTTTGTCGGTCGGCGCAATAGCATGGCTTCGCGAGATGCTGTACTCATCATCGTGCCATAGAGGTTGTGGGTATCGTACTCAGCGAGACCGTTGGCATGGATAATATCGGTAGGAACCGTGTGGTTGCTCAAAGATCCTTGAAGATTTGAGATAGAATACTTTGGATTGATGAGATCTCTCCCGGGGAGTCCTTTCATTCTGTTTTTGGAGCTTTCGTGCTGGGAAATCGCATGTTGTCGGTGGGACTCAACAGCAAGTTCCAAATTTGGCTCTCGAACATTGGCAATTTTTACTGGGATCGTTGGGCTCAAGGGTTTTGATGCTACGATAAGTCCTTCCGGAGGATTGCAGGGATAGTCACAGAAGTTTGAAGGTTCGTTCATATCGATCCAAAGGGCGTCTATATCAACCCCGGTGTGTTTGTTGAAGAATGAGTTGAACTGACCGTTCCAGTATGCTTGCGTCTTGTCGTTAAACCCTAAGTAATAGTGAGTTAGCAATTTCTCTATCAGAATTCTTTCTATGGTGAGCATTGTCTCAGATAGATCATGGCCGAGATAGAAAAGGGGGTTATTCCCAACACCTACAGTCTGGAAACGCGGTAGTTCCTGGCCAGACCACCCCTCGATAAATTGAACCATTGGAAGTTTTCATAAAGATTCCATCTTCTTTCCCTTTGTTGAACGCTGGGTAGTCCTAAAGTGAGAAATTAGGGGATATTTCATCAATCATGATCGAAAATAGACCGAGCAGGTACCTGATATGCTACGGCTGCAATTGTCGTCAGCTTTTAGACTTGACGATGAAGGAGGAAATGCCTACCTGGATCCACCATCATCACGTAGTGCTGATCTTGAGCATGGAGTTGATGAACAAGCTCGCGTGTTTTGTCCAGCGGGAAGCCTTCTGGGTTCAATGTAAAGACCTTGAACCCATCCATGTAGTCCTATCGCTCACTGTATCAGCAAACAGGTACGTTTCCACAACTAAGCTAACTCACAATATCGGTCCACATAGTCTCAAGGGGTATCTCCGCCTTGGCATAGTTCTTGACAACTTCAGCCACATTTTCAATATTTCCATACCCAAATCTGCATTGGTGAAACCCCAAACCCCAGTAGGGCATCATAGCCGCTTTCCCGGAAACTTCACTGAATTGTCTCGCTATATCGATTGGATCTGGACCTGACAGAAAATACAAATCAATGATCCCGCCCACTGTATTATATTCAAGATACTGCCCAGTCTCTTTGGTGTTGTTGATTTTAATATCCATTCCATTGCTATTTATGAAGGCGACTGCATGAGTGGAATTGCTCTGATGTCGATGCTCAAAATATACAGGATGGTTACCGTACAAGTTCGTACCTGGCGGAACCATGCCAGCATCTCGAGACCAAAATGTTCGAGTATAGTCCGTTGTGGGAAGCATCATCGGATCCGTATGCTCACCAAGCCCGTAGAGGACTGGGTTCGGCGGCAGTGAGGTTCTGAGTTTCAGGTATTGAGATTCGAAGACAAGGTCTGAGCCGCTGGTGTTGAAAATAGTTTCATGGCTCCCTTTCCTTACTACAGCAAATGAGAACGGATTTTCGATAACCTGGACCTCCAGAGAGGAATCTTTCGCTGGTATGGAGCCACGGGGCCGAGGGAACACGGATTCGGGAATCTGATACACCTGCTCATCGACGTCGTATATCTTTAGGTGAACGCGATTGTCTGGTAGAAGTTAAAATCATTGCTATATGAACTGAATTTGGCAATCTTGAGATCTAACCTGTCTCGTAGTCGATAGTGAGTCGGAGATCTTTTAAGTCGGACCCGTAAAAGTCACAAGCACGCCCAGCCAGCTTCAAATCAGCTTTTATACCACTGCCGGTGTACTGAATATTGCTTGCGAAATACCCTAAACATGTTAGAATAGTAAGACCTTCCAAACAACTATCATGTGTTGAGTAGCAAGAACTGAAAGAAAAAGCACGTGATAGATGGTTTCAGCTTCTACAGCGGACTTGAGCTGCAAGCCACCTGCTTCCTAATAGGGTTGTAGAAAAGGCCCGTTGAGGATAGTTCGTACAAATACAGCCATTGTAAGCTAGTAGTGCTGGCGCCTGGTAAACGTACCTCCGTGGCACTCATGTCGCTGTGAGGGGCAGAGATCAACTCCGAGCAATGAGGGCATCATCATCTTGCAGGCGCCCAAAACCAGAAATCCCTTCATCATCTGCCAGACCAGCATGGCCAGATGATAAGGGAAGAGGCATGCCAATGCCTCGGTGAAAATCATTCTGAACTTGTAGTCGATGGACGAGAGAAGAATCGAGGGAGGTTGTGGAGACCCCATGATTGAGATGATGACGGAGTCACGTGAGCCGTATCTTAGCGGGGAGGACCGTGCACATCACTCTCCTCTCCTCTTCCTACCCTCGTGCGTCCTCACTCTTCATCAATTTACTTCGCTTTCATTCACGTTAATCCTGACGCGTCATCTCCTCTTTCGATTCTTGCATGTCTAATCCTGGCCGGATTTCCTGAGATACCCAGGCCATTTTCCCTCGAATCCCTTGCTTCGTGTGTTGGTTCCTTATTGCGGTCATAAACTCGCTCATTTTAAGCAAGTCTGAGTGATGAGAACAAGCGTTCTCATTAGTCCTCTTGATGGAAGAGCTACCTCATTGTCATACTGGTCTCAACAGTGTTCTTGAACAATTCTGAGTGTTTAAAAGCGGAGCAAATACCCCTCACTAGACGAGGCACCTCTTGATGGCGTTATACTAGGGCGTTTTTGAACCTGGTAGTCACGCTGGCCAAAAGCATGTCTAAAGTTTGGTCCTGACACATTACAGCGTTTTTGGGACCAAATTGCTGTCTGAGCAGAAGATAGCAACTGCTGGATTGAGGAAAGACATCTGGATCCGAGCATTCCGATTATCGGATGGTAACTTCAGCAGCCATAATCCGGAAAATATGCATGCATTCAATACTACTAACTCTCTACTTAGTGCGTTCCATTCGATCCATTTGCACCATTAAGGATCGGCTTGACCTCACCGCCATTCTTTGCTAACCTCGGCGCCATGCTCAACTTTCCCAGCACGGCATAAGACTCCGCTCCTCCAGCAGCAGGAATGTTGTTTGCCAATCCCCTCTTCGCCGCAAATGCCATGGTTGCAAACTTGATCGCCTCCTTGAACACAGCCGGCAATCCAAACTCATCACTCACTTTCAGATCAAGTCCCAGCTTCCTAAGCTTCTCCCGAAGATTGTTCATCAAAGTTGTGTTCCGAACGCCGCCACCGCTGGCTACGACTTTTGTGATGGATGTGCGAGGAATAATAAAGTCGACCAGGGAGCTCTCAATCGATGTTGCAGTGAACATGGTAAGTGTAGCGAGGAGATCTTCTGTCGAAGCAGTCTTATACTGCTCTAATATCTGGTCCGCATAACCAGCACCGAAATCAAGTCTCCAAGCAGAACGAGGAGGTTTCCGAGCAAAGAACTGATGTGTCAGCATATGCTTCAACAACGGCTCGAGGATCGATCCCTTCGCAGCAAGCTTGCCATCTTTGTCATACGTCTTGCCAGTGCGAGCCATGATAACATGGTCAATCATCACATTCCCTGGCCCCGTATCAAAGGCCATCATCTTACTCCGATCCGCATCCGCCAATTGCAAGTTCGCAATGCCACCAATATTCAACGTCACAGTCGGGCCCCCATCACCTCGGAAAGAAACAAAATCCAGGTATTGCATCAACGGCGCCCCGCTGCCACCCAAAGCATGATCAACAGGTCGAAACTGCGTCACGGTTGTGATATTCGTCAACGCAGCCACAACCCCCGACTCCGCAATAAAGAACCCACAAGGCCAGCCGCCCTTCGTCCACTTCTCAACCAAACTCGTACTCCCACTCTCCTTATACTCCTTGTTCTTGGGCCTATCTGGAGGTTCTTGGTATACAGTTTGTCCATCATAGCCAATGACGTCTATATCCTCTGGCTTCAAGCCGGCTTTTAGGAGCAGAGCGTTCGCGGCTTCGGCAAAGAGCGCGCCGGCTGCGTAGTTCACGCGGCACATGTCGAAGAGGGAGAGCGAGTTGTCGAAGGCGAGCATGATTTGGGTGCGTAGCTCGAGGGGCCAGTCGACTGTTAGGCCGTCGACGAATTTGGGGCGTGCGGGGTGTCCGTCTGTTCATTTGTTCAGTACTCGTGTGGAAGGGAGATACAACAAAGAGCGAGGGATAGAGAAAAAGTTGAAAAAGTGCAGCTCCAGAACTTCCTCGAGGAGTAATTGTAAGAGGTGTTGAATGAGCTTACCTGGAGAGAGCTCGATGGCGCAGAGCACAGCATCAACTCCATCGAAAGAGGAGCCGCTGTTCAGACCGAGAATATAAGGCATTTTAAGACGACCTCAATCCCCTTCAAATTGTAACTGCGTGGAAATACTCAGGGAGGGAAAGAGGAGGGATGAGTCGATCGAGAGAGCAGAGGAGAGAGAATTTGATGTAGTGATATATATGGAGAGAGAAAGTAAGAGAGAATATTTACCTACCTATCAGACAAGGGATCTGTCCAAAGCTCCGAACGCGAGTGTGGTCAGGAAATGGGGCGAGGGTTGGCTTGCCAAGTCTGGGGTCCACCATCTATTTGTCGGGGAGCCCACCGAGGAGGCTACGGAAGGCTTCCGATGGGGGCTTTGTGGCAGGGGCATGGGGGCTGCGGGGTACATGAAGCGTGGTGGATGGAGAGGCTAGTGATGCTTGAGTCGTGTTGATCTTGGTTTCAGTTGGGGACGGGGCAGAGATTTGAAAGTGGGGTGAAGTGAAGCGAGGGGTCCATCCGGTAGTCCATGACGAGGAAATTTGTTGGGTCGGGCTCCGTGATGGGAAAATCTAATTTGATATTAGGGAGTAAAGAAGATGAGCAAACAACTGAAAATTTACGGTCTTCGATGCTGAGCAGTTTCGTTGGTTTGTCTTTGGCCTAAGTATGGAGGAAGGGATTTTCTTGCACGCAGTTCGATGGCCTCATGGCAATATCCAAGTATAATTTCTCTGTTTGCTATGAAATGAAATGCTCACAACATGCTAGCAAGCAAGCCTTTTAATTTCTTGGAATCATCCGCGAACTTCCGCATAGCTTCCGCCGATTTTTCCACAGCGCATGCATCCATGTTGAATGCCCACCGGAAGGCATTTTCATCATTGATATATGATAACTTTGGGATGTCTGCTGCTTGGGCTAGTTCCACAAGTCATGGTCAGCTTCAACTTTCACCTAAAGATAGAACATGAAGACTCACCACTCTCACATGTTAATGATGGTCCGAAATCTCCCGCCTCCTTCTCAAGCTGCTCTAACACCACTGGTGAAATGGTCAACAGATCCGTGCCAGCCAGTTGCTTAACTTGCTCTGTACTTCTGAAGCTGGCGCCCATCACTTGAGTCTTGTAGCCATACTTCCTAAGATAATTCTGCATATCCCTCACCCTCTCAACCCCTTTATCACCATCAGTGATCCCTTGCACCGTGTGCCAATCACTGATACGTCCTACATAAGGAGCAATGCACGCAACGCCTGCCTCAGCAGCGGTGATTGCTTGGGCCATGCCAAAAACGATAGTGATCAGGACGCTGATGCCGTGCTCCTTGGTGAGGATTGAAGCCGCTTTGATACCTTCCCAGGTGGCGCTGATCTTGATGCGAACTTTCTCCTTGGGAACTCCTTGTGCGGCGTAGAGAGAGATAACTCGGAGTGCCGCTGTGGTGGTAGCGTCTGTATTGAAGGAATGGATCACATCTACTTCTGTAGACACTCGGCCAGTGAGTTTGTAAATTTCTGTCCCGAACTGCACAGCAAGATATTCGGCTGCGAGTTGGAGACGATCTTGCGAAGGAGTAGGTGGCTCGAGAGATTTGGCATATTTAATTGTTCGAGCGAGAAGAGAGGAATAAGCTGGATTCTGAGCGGCGCTATAGAGGAGCGAGGGATTTGTTGTTCCCTCTGATGGCTTGAACTTCTCGATCACTTGAGTTGAGGTCAGCATTTCTCTTGAGAATTTTGCGGAACACTTGCGTTGAAAGTCAGCCGTATCAGCAATCAACACTGTGCCCACATCTTGCAAAGCGCTTAAGGCGTTTGCTGGTTGTGACCCCATTATTGACGATGAGTTATCAGGAGAAGAAGTTTGTTTGCAGGACCCTCAGTTCGAGATCAAGTTACAATTTTCTGTAACTTGAGGACGAAGGGAAAGGGGACGAAGTAGATGCCTAAGCAACAACGGACAAGAATCTCTCCAGCCACATCGATGCTGCATTAAACGAAGAACTTGTGACGAGCTTCTGATTCCATCCCACTTTGGGTGAGGCAATCAAATCGCAAGGTGCCAAGACCCTACATCGAGCTTGTCATTGTCAGGCCACAGCCCATAGCCAAGTTTCTATGTGGAGGGTTCTTGCGGGGAAACTGACTTTCTTGTCAAGACATTATTCCTGGACGCAGCATGAAGTGGGTTATCTCGATGCTAGAAACCAATGACCCTCGATAAGAACAGAGCTAACCTTGTTAGTGGGTGGGTCGCTGAGGTGTTTCCAAGCATCCTCGAGCTAATGCATCGGGGGTCCCTCCGAGGAGCACTCCCCGATCAACTAGTGCAACTTATGCACAACCTTGGTTCCGGCTACGAGGACGCTCGTACCGAAAGGATGGTATGGACTGCGGAGTAATTCGCGAATGGGGTCCCCAGACTCGTTCGAGACAAGCCAACTCCCTAACCCTGATATCCCAAGTCCTAAGTTCAACAACCACTACCAACATTGCTTTTGTCTATATAAGGTGCTGGCAGATCCTTCCTTCTTTGATGTCAGCGTTCGATATTCTCTGGATTCCTTAAATTTGACTCTTCTTTCCAGAAATAAATCAAGTCGTCTGTTGCAGCCATCATGTTCGGCATCAATTTTAGAGAGCACAGATGGGCTGTGGTTTATTGTGGAGTGTCGACGCTGGGTGCTCTTTGTTATGGATGTAAGTCTTCGAAGCGAAGTCTCTCCTGTCTTACGGCTTCCCTCGCGAGATTATCCCAACTCGCTCTAAAGCTGCTTCCAAGCCAATTGCTGACTGCTCTGCCATTCAGACGATCAGATCTACTACACCGGAGTCCAGGGGATGCGAGCATTCATCAACGATTATGGAACCACGACAGATCCGGATACGGGTCTAAAAGCCTTGACAACAAGCTTCCTCTCTCTCACGGCATCAATCATCTACGTCGGTGAGCTCGTCGGGGCTCTTCTCGCGGCTCCTATCAACGACCTCTGGGGCCGCAAAGCTGTATTCTTCTGTGCTTCATGCTGTATCATTGCTGGTGCAATCGTGCAGGTAGCGGATAATGGCAGCGAAGGCCTCATTATCTTCGGCCGTATCCTCATCGGCCTTGGGATTGGGCAATTTACCGTCACCTGTGTCCTGTACATTGGAGAGGTCGCTCCAAAGGCCATTCGTGGCCCTGCTCTGATGATGTTCCAAATGATGCAGTCTTGCTCGCAACTTGTCGGATCTGGTATCACTCAGTAAGACCTCCCGCTTGACGAAAGACTGATTGACGTTTGTTGACTCTTGACTTCAGAGGTACTGAGGCGATTGCCTCCACTGCCGCGTTCCGCATTCCGATGGGACTTCTGATTCTATTACCACTTCTGATGCTAGTCGGCCTGCTCATCATCCCAGAGTCACCAACATGGTACATGAGTAAAGATCGAAGCGAAAGTGCTGAAGCAGCGCTCATCAAAATCAACCGAAGCCAAAAAGACTACAATCCTTCAGAAGATCTGAAAGTTCTTCGAGAAGCAGTCGAAACAGAGAGAGAGCAAGAGGCGCAGTCAACATGGTCGTCACTCCTCCGAGATCCAATCGAACGACGAAAATTGATTTTTGCCTGCGGAGCCATGGTCGCACAGCAGATCAATGGCATCCAGTTCTTTTACTCATACGGCGTGGTTTTCGCACAGAGCATCGGAATCGCCCAGCCCTTCACCATTTCGCTCATCACCAACGTATTGCAAGTAATAGCATGTCTCGCTGCTGTGTTGCTGGGGAACAAAGTTCCCAGAAGAATCAACCTCATTGTCACTACCATCATGATGTTCTGCGCGTTCTTGGTCGTTGGTGGCCTCGGCACACACAAAGTGCTTTCCAACGGGTTCAGTGTCACCATCGTGGTCTTCAGCTACATCATCATTTGCGCCTTCAACTTCGGTCTTGGCCCGTTAGCATTCGCAGTTGCGAGTGAGATGTCGACAGGTCGAAACAGGAACAAGATCATGTTTTGCGCCATCGTCACCTTCTTCTTCACAGTTTGGGTCATCTCATTCACATCGCCATACCTATACTACTCCGCAAATCTGGGACCAATGCTCGGCTTCATCTACGCGGGAACTACATGCATCACCCTCGCGTATGTTTGGTTCTGTGTCGGTGAGACAACTGGCAGATCGAACCTCGAAATTGAACTGTTCTTCCAGCAGAAGGTTCCAGTCAGGCAATGGAAGAACTATCAATTTGACCACAGTGTGGATTCGCTCAACAGTAGCAAGGACGAAGAGAAGGCCGTTCTTGAGGTTGAAGAGGAGTCGATCCCGGTTGTTGAAGCTCGCTGATGTTGCAAAAGGGAATTTGATAGGAATATCCCGCACGAGTATGTTCCTCGATATGTGTGGTATCTTCGGATGTTTGTACAATTTAGCGAAAGATATTGAGGCGCAAGAGTGTCTAGTCGTTGAGATGTATTTATCGTCGAGTAATAAGCAAACTATTCAGAGACTTTCCCTTTTGCCGTGAACCAGTCTCATCATAATTGGCCATCCGTGGATATGAACCCTTTATCTTCAGATCAACGCGGAGTTTGCAGCGTCAGATTATGTCTGACATTTGTCAACGCTTCCAAAGTCCGCCAGGTGCTTAAAGAGGTAAATGGCACACTCGAAAGCACCATTTCCGCAGCATTGAGCAAGCTACCAATCTCCCCGAGATCTCGGAACATTGGAGCTAGAGCAGGGACCGATTGCACCTGTAATAAGACCGCATAGGCGCCCACGAGCAGCTGCAGTTCACACCAGCCGTGGTACGGAACTCTGTCTCCTGACTTATACTGTGCATGTTGAGCGAGGATGATCAGACCTGCGTTCTCAGTACAGCTCCTGCAGGTTTCCAGGACCCAAGGTTCGAAATCCCTGCGTGACTTGGGGCGTGGCTGCTTCTTCCATGTCTTCGTAAACCACCATGTATAAGACGACCCGGTGAAGTATGAAAAGGCAGGCGTAATAACGTAATGCTAATTCTCTCTATAACAATTATCAGTTCGGAAGTCTATTCTGAAATGAGGTAACATACTATTCGTGATGGCATTATACGCGAGGTGATATGGAAGCTCGAAATATTTCGGGAAAATTACATCTCGAGCGGTAGCGACTGGTACCAGGTATCCAGCTTGATCGAAACCGACGAGATGACGGGACCAGCTTCTTCGGGGGTGATATATGCTTCGTTAGCAGTATAGAGACCACCGAGGACTTTGTTGAGAATAACCCGGAGGAATAGCTCGGAATGAATTGCGTAGTCATGCGTTGAGCCACTTACGGCGCCATGTCCAGATGAAAGAGGCGGGATAACAGTGATTGGCTGGAGTGAGCTTGCTGATGGTACGCCGTCAAGCTCTGTAAGTATATCACTAATGGTTTCAACACTGTTAGCAGGGAAGGTTTGGTCAGATTTTTGCAAAAGTACCTTTCTGGAAGATAATGTAACCGGCTGTAAACCACCTTCTGCCCTTCCAAATTCCTACAAGTCGTCAGCAGCTGCAAGGATGGCATCAAAAGGGGACATTACTTATCACCAGATCTCCTTTTATCAAAGCGGTGGATGGCAGGTGTGACAGCTTGCAACATCCCCAGTGCATGGAACGGACGGGGAAAGAAATAGAGATGGATGTGCGCGAAGCATAGTGTCAAAGGGATGACGCTGTCATCAGATTTGGACTGGAGTTTCCAAAAGCTCTCGAGGGCCAATTTGAAGCACGTTTCCGAAGATGGAAGGGCTGAATCAGCAGCTTCTGTTACCGCCGAGCGGACTGCAACTGTCTGTAGCAGGAGAAATTCGATAGAACAATATCGAAGATCAAGCATCGTCTGATGTTCTCCTCGACCCTCATACAATGGCTCTAAAATATGCTCCTTGAAGAAATATTGCGAGATCTTCAACAGGTCAATAAGAGAGAGGGGTAAGTCAAGCAAATTATCATAGAGATTCTCGAGTGATCGAATGATAGGCAGAAGCTCGAACTCCTGTTCGGCACCCAGAACTAGCCCGGTGAGGTATGTGTCCTCCTCATCGGCAACTTTCAGAAAGGTCAAGGGTTCTAGGTCAAGTGTCAACTTGACACGCAACCTCGGCCAGTACTGAAGGATCTTGTGTCCCGCAGCCGTGTGCAGGTCCGGGATCCTTGAGTCATCGGTTGAGACTTGAAGTTGGTTGTGAGCGTCTCGCGTGCTGGGCTCATTTCGATTCGAGCGTTCTTGCTCGAGAAGCTCGATGCGCGCTTCGGCTTGGGCGAGACGTGTGAGGACAGAAACATCGCTGGATGAAAATTAGTACGTGGAGCAATTGAAAGATGAAAGAGATGATAAGATCATCAAAAGATGTCGAGAGCATAGCAATCAAGGGATTTCATACGTCTCGAGGCTTGTAGGCGTGGGCCTGTAGCTGCAGCTGAAACCTGCAAGCTCGCAGTGGGCACAGGCCGGGCGTTTTCCGTCACATCTCTGTTTTCGACGTCGGCACGTATCACATGCGAGGTCCGTTTTTGGCCTTTTGTTTCCATGAGGATTATTCACATGCTCAGCTGGCATGGTATGTTGAATTGTGATACACGTGCATCAATGCTCGATGACGGACGATGTTGATTAAGAAAGGATGTTGAGATTTTTGAGTAGCCGAAGCGAAGGAAGTCGGGACTCGATTTTAGGTCACGTGGATGATCTTGCTTCGAGAGCAACGAGTTCTGCCAGATGTTCAGCACTTCGACTCTTTTTAAATACTTGATGAGATTTCAATTATGATTCTTGGAACTTCGAAGTTCTTTCTTCCATAGGACCTATGGAAATCTCTGCCGAAGGTCACGTGTTACATTGAAAGAAGGTGAGGTGGTACTAAGATACCTAGGTAAGGTACGAATTGATTTATCTTGGCCTATTTGATGAATGGTAGCTACCAAGATGTCGAGGAACTTGGCGGTAGGTCTTCATCCTTTGTTCCCCAATCACTCTCATTCTTCCCCAACGTCAGCTCCAAAACCCCGCCTTCCAACCAAAAGTCATGAGTAATCCAATTCTTCGTCCAAGACTGCCCATTCAGCGTCGCACTCTGAATGTAGATATTCTCGTATTCCGCATCAAAATTGATGTTTCTAATTGTCGCCACCTTCCCTGTTTGACCACTCGTCACGTTTACTTCCGGGAAGTATGGCGGTGTTATGAGGTAGACGTCTTGTCCTGGTACGGGCCAGAGACCCATCATGGAGAGCGTAGTAAAGGAACCCATTGCTCCTGAATCATCGTTCCCGGCTATGCCTTCGACGGTATCGTTGAATTGAGAGGGGATATAGAAGTGTGAAAAGTATGCTGAGAGGCCCGGACGGCCTGCGTAATGGAATTGAAAGACGGGGAGGAAGGCCTGCTCGTCGCCAATGTAGAGCAGTCCCGAGGTATGGAGGTATGAGAGTCGTTTTACAAAGGTTTCCGGTCCACCCAGAGTCGTGATGAGAGTTGCCATGTCTTGAGGTACGTAGAAAGTGTACATCCATGCGCTGCCTTCGTAGGTCTCGTGACCGTCTGGGTTCAAGTAGCATGAAGTGAAGTTGTAGAGTGGTGAGCATAGTGAGGGATCTTGGAATCCAAAGGTACCATTGAGATATCGTGGCTGGAGGAAACCGATGAATCCGCTGTCAATGGTTTCGTTGAGATGGCCAGTGGTATTGCTGACCATCGAGGTCTGATCTGCTTTGTACATATTCTTCCAATTGTCGGACCTGTCCAAATATTTCTCCGCATCTGCAGTGTGCCCAAGTCCTTTCGCCATTTCAGCAATGCAGAAATCGTTGTAGGCATATTCGACTGTTCGGGAAATAGAGCGAGTAAATGGTCCACCTCCGTAGGGATCAAAGTCATCCGTTGGGATGTAACCTAGAGTCTTCCAGCTGGTTAGACCTCCTCTCCCTTCCACAGACCAGTCGAGTGGTTCGTCTAAATCGCATGATCAGCATCGATCTTCACCCATTCCTTGATGTTCTTACCTTCGGCATCCGATAACACAGCCTCGTACCCAGTTGCCCAATTGATGCCATTCGTGATATTCTTCAGATAAGAATCCGCCAACACAACATCAGCATTTGATCCTCCTTGTGTGAAGCCTTTACACAGCGACATTCTAGAAAATTTCGCGATTAGCATTGCTAGGCTAACGCTTGGGGCCGGAGGGAGATTCTACGACTATGAAGTTACCACATACCGGCAGTCAGGGAGCTTTCCTTCATGTCGATAGACATCAATCAAACTCCTAATCATGTTCGACTGGCTTTCAGGATCCAACAGCGTGATCAGAGGATGAATACTTCTGAACGAGTCCCAGATGCAGTAATACGAGTCATAGTATGGCTCGTCGCTTTCCCAAAGAGGATTTTCTCCTGTATAGTCTTGCGGTGAGATCATCGCCCTGTAGGTGCCAGACCAAAACACAGTTTGTAACATATCACTGACACCAGTCGCGTCAACACTGATCACTCCAAGCTTTCGCCTCCAAACTTCTTCGGCAGCCTGAAGAACTTGATCGAATCCAAAATCCGGGATCTCCGTCTCAGCATTATGGCAAGCCTGCTCCACACTCATAAACGAAAGGCCGACGCGAACCAATACTTGATTGTTGGCAGACGTCTCGAATTGAGTCCATGCTCCGGCTGGGATAGGTGGCGAATTTCCATTTGGAGTGATCTTCAGGTTCTTTGGCTCACTGCCCGCACGATTATTCATAAAGACTCCCGTATCTCGAATCGGAGCTCCAGAGAAATCAGCACAGAAATGAAGGTCGTAAGTTCCCAGACCAAAGGAAGGGTTGAATGTCCCATTGCCCACAATTCGACCAGAGCTTCCATCCACTTGAATGCTTCCATTGATGCGTGAATCAGGCAAATCTGTCAGATCAATTAGGATCAAGGGGCTGTTTGGCAGTGCGGTCTGATTTTGGGCTGATGTAGTTGAGTTTGAGGGGAAGGTAATTCGGTACAAAGCGGTATGGTTCGTTACAGTCATCTCCGTATGCACCGAGGTATTCAAGCTGACGGCAAAGTATCCTGGGTGCGCTTCCACGGTACCATTGATTCGTCTCGATGCACGATCAGTCTTGGTGAAGAAGCAGTTGTCGATAATATCGCCAGGGCATCCTGCTTGAGGAAATATTGGGAAATTGCCTAGCGAAGGCGCCTGTAGAAATGGTAAGCAGAAGTTTCATTCCAAAAAGTAATCCATACTCCTCCAGTTCCTGAGTCATGCATATGACTGAATCCCGTGATGTCGCTGTTGTCTGATGCGAATCCTCCTTGCTTCTCATCCGGATTGTTCACATCCGCAACAGCCTTAGCCATTCCTGTTCATCTCAGCAACGTTTCGCTGAAATAGAGATGGTTCCCTCACCGAACGGAAGAGTGGCACCCGGGAAAACATGACCTGTAGTCCTAGTCAGTAACAATCCGACGATTACAGCTGAAAACGGACCTCCATTGATGGTACCAATCAAAGGATCTACATAATCGAACACATCAAAAGTTTTGTTTACCACCGTCTCGTTGCCCAGCACGACGCAGGTTGAAATAGCGAGAGCGGGCAGCCAGCCAAGTCGGTACATGATTTTTTGTGCAATGGAAGAGGCACCGGGGCTCCAAGTTGTCGATATTGAAGGACGTATTGATGAAAACAACAACCCCGCCATCCCCAAAATAGAAAGAGACACGAGAAACAGCAAATGGTACCACGTTACATAGCGGTACCCCTCACTAAACCTCCAAGATCTTACACCAGCAGACTTGGCGCGATGAGCGCGATGGGTTTTAGCTTCTCCAAACATGCGGGGTAGCCGGGATCCTGCATCGCGCCCAGGAACGCCATTGCCGACGGATGGCTTGTCCATGCATGAATGATTGTCGTTTATGCAGGGTGAAGTCGTAGTATGAGTAAAGGTAGGTGTTGATGAGCTGCTGTGAGATGAAAGGTCGATCGGTTGAAAGTCGGCCCAACAGGGCCCTTGAATTACCGAGAAATAGCACGTGATCTAGGGTTTGCTCCGCCGAAACTTGCAGTAGGGGCAAAAAAGAGAGATAGAAAAAAGTGATGATTGTATGCTCTAGATAGATATAGGAATCTGCATTGAGGTTTTGTTACCCTTGGTTGAACTGTACATTGACCTAGACCACTGGGAGTCGGAACTCTGACAAACAAGTTTCACCACCTAGAAGTCGGGAGACGTTCAATTTATCATGGTTCAGATACATTCATGCTAAAAGCATTTACATTGACTTTCTGGGCTTAGCGAACTGAAAGCCGTTTCTGTGACCACCACGAGTTATACTTATGTGCGACCCAAAATCTTCTCGTTGAAGTTGACAGGGAAAAGGTTTATATACAAGAATCCACCAGTCATCTCTTTACTCCCCTAGTAGACAGGCACCTTAAAAGCCGGAAACGTGTAAGTCCAGCTATCAATCGACGCAGTATCATTGACGCACTCAAACGCAGTGCTGTTCTCACTTGTCCAGAGAGGTCTGGTCGGCCACTGACAAAGCAGCTGCGTCTCACCATCGTAAGTCCCTGCCTGCGTTGTGGCATTCAATCCTGTTGGCTTCACTCCGTTCTCAACCCAGTTGATCATAGTGACCATATTGTACTCCGGATAAGGACCATCTGGTTGCAAAGAGTTGACACCGCAATGTGCGGCTCCAGGGACGAGGTAGAATTGATACCAATCTTGAAGTGCTTCGAGTGAAGCGTCCGAGGTGAGGTTGGGGTACATGATTGAGCGGACGGATTGCCAGTAGTGAACAGAGGAAGCAGAGGGGACAGAGGGATCGGATTCACCATGGTAGTGAATCATTTTACCGCCGGAAGCCTGAAAGGTAGTGAGATCTGGAAGAGTGGTCTGCAGACTGTCGTAATACCGGACAAATCCAATGTTCATCCACTCGACCAGGGTATCGTAGGTGACATTGTCGAGATTGGGAAGATTGTCAATGTTCAACAGCTGAATGAATTTGGTGACGTACTCGCCTCCTGTGGAAGGGATGTCGAGTTCCCATGCTCCAGTCTCTGTGTTGTAGGTTGTCTCAGCATCTCCGAGCTCGGAACCAATCTGCCAAGAGAGATATGCACGCTCGCCAGCAGAATTGTGAAGGCCATCATAAATGGCTTGCGCAACAGCGACTCCTAAAGCGGTCACTGTTCCATTCTGTTCGGGCTGAGAGCTTGTTGTGCTACCCTCAGCTTGTCGCTTGCTGAAGCCGAAACCAAGGGAAGTTGAGTTTTCGGCAGCGCAGTAGTATGATTCCCCGATGATGGAGCTGAGATTGAAGTTGAGCTTGCAAAGATCAGTTCGAGAAATCACACCATCCGTAAGGCCATCAAGAGGATCGCACGCTGCAATCGTTGCGTTCACAATCTTGGTCATCTCACATGGTGGAGGATAGTAGTCGAGTGTCTGTTCCACCATAGATGAGAGCACATGGGTGACTTGTTGTTGTGCGAAACGGAACGCAGGCGCACCAACGACAACACCATCGTACTCCTCACCCCAGCGTTGAACTTGGCTCATTCCCTCTCTCCCACCGTCCGAGCATCCTTCAAAGTAGGTGTATACCTTAGCGGCTTCATCCAATCCATAGAAAGCTTTCGTCAGAGGTTTCCCGATGATCGTGATCTCCCCGAGCGCCTGATAGCCGAACATCATGGTGGCATCCCAGTTGATTGTACCGTTTCCGTATAGCACGACTTCGTCATAGCTAACGCCATTCAAAGCGTCATAACCAGCACTAGTTGCGCCTCCCACCGCACCATATTGAATCCCTCCAGTCGAATCTGATGAGAGACTGAAGCCTCCACCGCCAGCAACGTAGAAGCGATTCGCGAAAGTGTCTGGGCTTGGGAAGGCATATTTGACAACAACGGAATCGCCTTTCCCAGTATGCGTGTATGTGACTGTCACGTTGCAATAGCTGTATGTCGTCGTGCTAGCCGCGCCTCCGGTGGCTGAATCGGTCGCATTGTAGACGATGCTCGCTGTCGAGGCCGAAGGAATCAATTCGATTCCGAGCAGTGTTCCATTGGCTGGCAGGGCTGCCTTGACGTTAGACACGGTACATAAATCAGAGAGACTTGTGGTGTCTCCTGCAGCTGCGGCTGTGGCTCCTGTTAGAGCAACAAGAGCTGCGAGTGATGATTGACGCATGGATGCAACGGGAGATAAATGACGAAACGCAGTATGAATGAAATGCAGTATTGTGAAAAGATATGTGGTTGTAGAACTCAAAGACGAAAAGAGAGCTTTATCATATACTTGAATATGATTGAATTTCGAACGTAGTCACGAGTCAGATACAATCCACTCTGTCGCACTGAATCTAGCCACCGAAGTCGTCAGCGAGCTGCGTACGATTTGGCCATGCCCTGCCAGAAAATCTATATGGAATTTAATAATAGAATTTTGTAGTGAACACCTGCAGGTGGATATCAGGTGTTCATCTCAAGTGGCTTGTTGGAGGCATGCACCGATGACGTTGCTTGGGGGATTACAGTCCCCGCCTTCGAGGGCGATTTGAGAACAGGAGTCGGTGTGATTAAGGCTTGAGTGATGGAGCATCTGGGAAGTGCGAAGTCGGTTATGACCCATTGAGACCTCATTCGGGCCAACCCTCATGGGAAAAGGGCTAGGGCTAGGCTCCGAAATACTGAAGGTGAAAGGGGCTGAGGGGTACAGTACATGACGTGGTTCAGAGATCCTGCTCACGCAGGAACTCAAAACTTCTGTCCCCAATAAAATTATTCATGATCTGCCATATGAGAAACAAATTTTGACTCCTCCAGGCTTCTTGGCGAAAGTTTCGGGACCGAGAGGATCAGATAAGGTGGTCAGGTCTGAATTACGCGGCGATATGGGCCAAGGCTGGTGCCATCGCCAGCATCACCCATTGGCCGCGTCATCTGAAGATGGGAATACTCCGTCCGGGACCGAAATCATTGACCATGAGTCCTTGAAATCAACGATGACGATGCATGCGCTGTGGAATTGAAGGTCAGAAGTGGAGATTTTTTGTTATTCAAGGAAGCCAAGGGTCACGGGGAAGCATTGTGGGGAGCTGAAAGCCTAGTCCAGATTTGACTTGGCGCTCCACTTTGTGAAACAGACCCTTAACTCCATGAGGAAGAAAGCATCAGCATACGCCATACGAAAAGGAAATTAAGAAAATAGCAATATAAGCAAAGAATAATCTTGGAAGCCTACGACTTAATTGCGGAAAGAGTAAAAAGAATGAGAGGGCAAAAAGCAGTTTAAGCGAGAAAAGCTCCTGAAAACCCCTGATTGCTAGAAAGTCACTCTTGGGAGATCATATTGCGAAAATGCCAAAGAGGCTCGCTTTATGAGCCTTAGAATACCCAGTATTGAGAATGAAAGATTTGAATTGGTCGAGCTAAAGTTAATATGTTGCCATCAGGAAATTTGAATTTCACGTGACTTCAGAAACACCCTCCTCCACCCCACCATGCAATATTTGGGCGAGCAGATGAACGGGTTTGGTTGAAATCACATATGGAAGACTAACATGGCAAAAGCAAGTGAAATGCAGTATTTGAGAATTGTTTTATCTCTCACTTTGAAGCACCAAGTGATCAGATGCAACTTATCTAAGCCAGAGTTACAGACAGCCTAGCCATATCCTCCAACACTAACAGGTCCAACAGAAGTAACGAAGCTACAACCTTAAAAAAATCTCTCTCGCTTTCCACGAGGATCAAACGCCACAATCTCAGCTCCACTGGCTACTACCGTCTTCCCAGGCGTATGGAGAGCGATAAGAGATCGACACATCTTTCCTTGACAGACAATGCATACAATCAAAGCAAAATATCAAGTGGTATAAACCAGTGATAATATTGAGTCTCAAGTCTAAAATAAGAGAAGGGAAAGGAGCTGAGAAGCTAATTTACAGTGGTTGTGGAACTAGCGTGCGAACCAGCCCAAAGTAATTTCCTAACAGCAGAGATATCACGTGTGCCATCTGATATTCCTTGGCACCGTGGCGTTTGCAGGTGTCTTGTCAAAAACCACCCACTACTTCTCTCCAACATCCCATTTCGCATTACTCAGACGTGGGAGACGCATAAAGTGTGCGCATGGCCAACCGTTGCAATCTTGATATTCATGATCTTCGTTCTACTTTGGGCCTTTTTTGTGAAGTGGCCATATATGCCCATTGACCCTAGCTCCATCGCAGGAAATATTTATTACTTGTGTGTCTCAAGGACTTCGAGGAAACATAAAGAATGAGCCCGAAGGAGCAGAAGATCCACCTGAAGGGAATCTGAAAAGACTATAGATTTGGAAAGATGACAGGACTTTCTGGGCTATTGAGAACTGCTATTTATCGAGAAAATATTTTGGACGGCTGAGCAGATTGAAGCTCCTATATGCTGATCACATTTTTGAACGGCAGATTCTGATACAATAAACAAAGTTTAGTGTTCTTCCCAATGACCAATCTTCAGGGAGAACAGATAAAGCACCGTTATTACGGTGTACCAGAGAAAATACCGCGTGCTTCAGGAGAATGAAGCTGATCTAGGAAAATTTTGGTTTGCACAAGCACTTACATTATAATGACCAACAATGATCTCATTATCCTTATAGGTATTATATGAAATAAGAAGCTGTCCTAAAAGAGCCTTGACCTACTAGGAATTCCAGACTATTATCTCTGACATTCTGGTAGAGGATATATGAGACGAAAGCAGAAAATACATTCCATGATCTCGGATGAAAATGAAGCTGGAAAGCTGGAAATGCTTTATATACTTTGAGATGCTTAAATTGTGCTCTAAATACTATCCTCATTGATCATTAAATTCACTGACATAAACCTTACATCTACTCGTCGAGGATTGTTATCTGCCCACAGACTCACTGCCCACCAGAATGGTATCTACCCGCAAAGCTCCATTGCCTTCTGCAGCACACGAACCTGAACACAAGAATCAGTACTTTACGTTGGTTTCAGTCAGAACCCCAGACTTACCAGAGACCATAATACCATTGTTCAAGGCTGGAACAGCCTTATTGCAATGAGACTGGGCCCAGTTCACAGCAAAAGCTACTTTATCACTGTAACAACTCAGTTCCGTCAGAATTTCTCGCCTTACAGAAGTACAGAAATTAAGTGAGAAAGAAACTCTTACCAACTGGAACTGGTTCCTCCTGATGCGGTTCCAATATTCTCGCCAACTATCATCGCATTCCCTGCAGTGCAGAAAACTTGCCTGTACCCAGGGGGACCAGGAACTTCACAATTTAGGGTCGCATTGTTTAATTTACCATAACAAGCGAGTACGTCCTTAACAGGAGCCCCGAAGATCGTCTGGTCCAGACAGACCGAGGGGAAATCTGTAGTGGTTTCGTTGGATTCGATTGCTATGTTCAGTAAAGGAAGTATGCTGAAGATCAGGGCCAGTAGAAAGCATGTAACCGCCATGTTACTGCTGAATTGATACGTCCAAGGTCAGATGTTCGCCAGACGAGAGCAAGAACGTATGTCGGAATTAATGTTGTCAACCTTTTGAAATTGAAATCTTGGCACTCTTCAGGGCCAAAGGGCAGCTTCTCATATTTATACCCACAGATGTCGTATAGATAATTTAGGAGATGAAGTACAAATTGCTGAATCCTTCTGAATGTGGAGTCCGGTTGTGGTAAGAGCTGACGGCGGGCCGACTATTCAAGCTCCTGGCATGGCAATTAAACCTGCATCCATCTTGGTTGTACTGAATTAGACCAATCAGCATCCCATTGCTGCTCAGTCGGTCTGCCTTCGTGATTCTGCTGCGCCTCTGATGTGCAGGGCAGCGGAAGCAAAATCTGGGGTGGAAAAGCTAAGGCTGGTGCAATACCACGAGAGCCTGAAGTTCAGATGAGGGGTATACAGATGCAACTCAGCTTTTCCAGATGCGTAAATGGGGGAACCAAAGGCTTAATAATTTCCCGGGGTATTACCCAGAGCTCCTAAGATAAATACGGAAACATTGGATGCCATCAAAAACGTGGTCAGGATCATCAACTGAATGAACGCATCAAATGGAAAAGCCAATAGACATAGATATATACGAATTTCGATAATCTCAAATTTAAAACGCTTCGAAGCAGTTCAAAGAGCCCAACTTCAACATTATTCGAACCCGTATATGGTGGGCCCTTGCCGCACGCCCAACTAAAGTTCGGCGGCATCAGTCGAATCGGCAGCAAATCTCTTACGTCAAACATAGAAGGCTCATTTTCAAATCAGCAACGAAGATGAGATCTCGGCAACTCAATCTCGATGCCAATCACAGGGTAAACGCTTCACGATGCAGGGCAATTTACACAAAACAGGCCTGAAAGGTCAGCCGAAGATACATCCCTGTAAGCCCGGAAAAAGAGCAACAAGGTTAGATTCAGCGCTCTCTATTCGAGTCTTCTGCATCTGCATCTTCCACATCCAGAACAGGAAACCTAATTGGATCAAGTTATGGTAGATAATAAGGGTAGTCTAAGCAAATAGGGGGTCGAACCGAGGCGGCCGCTTACTCGCCACTTCATAGAGAGGAAACTCGGAATTGACCAAACTCAAGACATTTCGAACACACGGCACACTTATCGTAAATCTCCCACTTGAGTTCCATAGCTTAAGTCACTAGCCACACCTTCCTTATGTGTACCGTGAATTCTCGTTGGTTCTTCTCACCATCGTGGCTGATTTGTAATGAAGGTGGCTGTGTTGATCACGTGATCGATTCCACGATCTTCCACATGCTTCACGATGTTTCCTGTTGCTTCCAGAGGCGACCAGCAACAACTCGTAAGCTCTTGATTTATCATGAAGGATTACGATTCAATAGAAGCCTAATGGCGACTCTGGGGTATATAATGTGAGCTCTCACCGTCTCTCAACCTTCTCTCATCATTCAAAGTCAGATCTTCAAACACTCTCAAGTCTCCTCAACACTTCAACCATTCTACCACAAAGTTTTATAACTTTCCCCACAACAACCAACAACAAAATGCCTTTCTTCAGACCAGCATACCTCACCCCAGAAGCCAGCTTCTTCCAACTGCTCTCTGAGCTCGACCAACCCCAACAGAAGCAATGTGCTCCCCGCCACCACAGACCTCAAACCTTCACCCCGAGATTTGATGTCACCGAAGTAGAGAACGCATACGAACTCTACGGTGAACTGCCCGGTCTCGAGCAAAGCGATGTCACCATCGAGTTCTCCGATGCTCAGACACTCGTCATCAAGGGGAAGACAGAACGCCAATCCCCCAAAGTCGAAGCTGCTCAACCTGAAGCCACCAACGACACCACCGACTCCTCGTCTGAGAAATCGCACAACCCAACCGTCGAAGATGAATACGACGAGGCTGACACTCCCCTCGCTACTCCCGCCACCACAGCTACTGTCACCGCTGAGGAGAAGCAAGAACAGCCAGCTGAGGCCCAAGCACCAAGGCCCAAATACTGGGTCGCAGAACGACGCGTCGGTTCCTTCGCCAGAAGCTTCTCATTCTCGCAGAGAATCGAGCACGAGGCTGTCCAGGCTAGCTTGAAGAATGGTATTCTGAGAGTTGTGGTCCCGAAGTCGCAGAAGACTGGGAAGATCGCCGTCAATGTCTTATAGATCTGACTGTGATCAGGGACTTGTATGATTAGATGGCATTTGCATGGATGCGAGTTTTGGAGTTAGATAGAGAATTTAATACAAGTCTGCTTGTCTGAAACATTTTCAATGAAATTATGCACTTGAACGTGATAGTGATTTGCATCAATCTAAAAACCATTCTTATGGAAAGCTTGCCTCGAGGGGCCGCTAGAGGTAGAGCACCATCAAAGAACTCACGGAACTACCATTGAGAAGAAGAGTTTGGGTAAGTGAGGTAGATTCCCAGAACTATTCCGTAATCGAGGAGCCTGAAGCACTCACTAGATTCCGTTGCGAACACGAAGACCATGCCCCGGGTGTCCTCTGGCTATTTTAGGAATAGAGCGAGAATACCTACTGATTGCCAACTCATACAATATATGTATGAAGATGTATGCTCTGTATTCCCAGTTTTGACATGCTTGGTAAATTCCGAATTTCTATTTGCTGAGAGATCCCTTCCGTTGTATGTGGATCGACTCCATGTTAGAAGGACTAATCTCAAGATCATCTGTCGATAGCTCGGTTGTAGCTATCACGATTTCATCTCTACTATCCTCTATATCCCCATCACTACGTTCCAGGAACCTGTGCTGGCGCTTCTTCTCAATCCAGCGCCTCCACGGCTTGTAGCAAATAACGCTAAGAATGCCAAAGAAGATAAATGATCCACATATCGCAGCACCTGGTTTCGATCAGCTCTCGTGTTGCACAATAAATTTGAGAGGTCATACCGATGATATCGTATGAGTTTCCCATATTCTCTACAGCATCCCAAAAGGGACCGGTTGGATTTGGAAGGACTGCGTCCGCTAACTCTAATGCTTGTAACGTGCCAATAAACAGAGCGACAACTACTGTCACACCTGTGAGAACCGCTGAATAGTAGACCACAGTGAATGGATCTCTAGAAGCCGCAGCACTTGTATATAAACTCATCATTAACGCACCGTCAATCGTGTCCACAAGACACATTCCGGCGGTGAAGAGCAAGGGGAAGCATAAAATAAACCATAACGACGTCCCCTTCGAGGCCTGTAGCGCAGAGATTCCAAGAAGTGCAACCTCAGACGAGGTGTCGAAGCCGAGTCCGAACATCACGCCTACAGGATACATCTTCCAAGGCTGATCGATCAGCTTGAAGAGCCGCTTGATGAGAGAAAAAAGAAACCCTCCACCTTCAAGCAATTGAAACTCCGGCTCCTCGCCCGGTCTCGTGCGGACTAGTGCACGAAGCCGTTGAATGAGCTTGTACAGGATAAAGCCGTTCATGACGCCTAGCAGAACCAGAAAGGTTGCCGAGACAGAAGAGCCAATAATGCCGCCTATGCGCGAGAAACTATCAAAATGCTTCGCCGCAGCCGAAGACGTCGCCGCCACGACGATGGAGGTGATGATGACAATCGTGGAATGGCCGAGTGAGAAAAATGTGCCGACGGTGACGGGCTTTTGGCCAGCAGCAATGAGCCGCCGCGTCATCATGTCGATACATGAGATGTGGTCTGCGTCGAGGGCATGGCGCAGGCCAAGCACCCAGGCAATAGCAGCGGTGCCGATGAGCTGCGGATGCGCATGCAGGACGATGCCGGCGATGGCCCACGCAGCGAACTGGATGAGGATGAGAAGCACGATGATTGCTACAGCACGGAAGGGGAGACGTTTGAGTATAGGAATGCGTGAGTGCACCGACTGTAGTTTATACGACAATTTATTGGAGGGCGGTAGAAGAGGGTCGTTGATGTTCTCCCCGGAGTCAAGGTCCGGCGAGTCGTTGGGTGCCGTGGTGGTGTCTTGGGTAGGATCAAGGGTGACCTCTCGTTCCTCGTTCATAATGGGAGATATGTGCGATCGCAAAGAATGAGAAGAACTATTGTAGTGGCTTTGTATGAAGACCACCAGTTGGTATTATATTTCATGATTAGAAGAGGGCGTCTTTTGGTGGGGTCGAGAGGGGTCGAAAAAGGCTTGCATTATCTTATCTGCTCGTTATTACCTCATCCAAAGCGACACCGGCGAATCGCTGATTGCGGTAATATGGTGTAGTACAACGCTTTTATTCGCCTGCCAGACTTGCATGCCTTAGAGTGGGATGTTACATGATGTATATTTTATGGAAAAGGGCTCAGGCATGAAAAGATCGTCCTGGAATACAACACTCGATGTTACTGTCATCGTGTTCTGTAAAACTGATACATAACGAAACAAATAAATAGTAACTCAATCATATCAAGTGATGAATACATATAGGTATGATGACCTAATTCCTTAATCTTTTCACCACAACGGAGACATCTTCCTCAAGTGAGTCCCAGAAGCTTGGCCCATGGGGCTTCCAGCCCAACTTTCTTGCGCGTGCAGAATCAGCTCGACTATTTGAACCCCAAAGATAGAGAGCCAATTTTGGCAAGTGTGGAACATTAAAAGACTCGTCCACTTGTGCTTCAGTCCACGAGACGGCTTTGCTATCAGCTGGCAGCCAACCTTGTCGGACGCCAATATTGTTCACCGCTTCTGCGGCGTCAATCCATTTCACTTCGCCAGAAACTGCAAAATAGAATCCCTGTGCGAATGTCAGCCATAAGTCTTAGGGTTGTGCTCAAACGCCAACGAACCTCTTTCCCCCACTGTGCAGCTCCGCCGCCTTGGAGCGCTTGGCCAACTAGGATCACAAAGAGGTCCACTACATCATCGATGTGCGTGACAGCTCTTATGTTCTCTCCTCTGCCAAGATAGAATGCCTCTTTCTTTTCTATCGCCACTCTCACGAATTCGGGGATTAAGAACGTAGCCCGGTTTCCCACAGCAGTACTCTGGCCATAGATATTCGGAGGGCAAACGCAGGCCGTGTGGATCAGCTCATTGGAAGCATTCATGATCTCCTTGTCCATGACATGATGCTTCGCCGTGTCTGGAAGGTCATATATTTGCTGTATCTCTGCCACGTCGTTCCAAACATAAGAGTTGTAATTTCCCTCCCACGTTTGCTCTCTTTCGTCCGATATACAACCGGTGCCAGTCAGATGGATGAGAAAACTCGGCGTTGTCTTCTTCCGGAGGCCGGAAAGGATGGCGGCTGCGCAGCCTCGATGGTTATGATCTCCAGCGTCTACCATTAAACAAATTAGTACCGAAGTATTGGGGGATGTAAGGGAGTGGCAGCTCTTACGAATGACAATGTCGGCATCCTCGGCGCTCTTTTCGATCACTCCGAAAGCATCAAAGTCTCCTTGCACAATCTCGACGTTTGGGTATCGAGCTTTGAATTCGGCGGGCGGCGCGCGGAGGAGAGCTGTAATTCGAATGTTTGGGAATTGCTTCGAAATTCCGTCAAGAACACTCCCTCCAATGTATCCTGTCCCGCCAGTTCTAGAACCCATCAGCTTCATTATGGTCCGGGGAAGAGATTGTAGACCTACATGAACAGTTTGTTGGTAGACATTGTGCGGTGAAATTCTGCTTCTTGTCAACCTCCAACACTTGCGGAATCGTCTGCTCTTATGGACTCTAAGCTCGACAGAACTTGCGGATAGCCCCGAAGATATCCTTCAATAGTCAACCCTGCTTCGTCAATTTGGTATAGCAATTGGCCCTTGATGCCTTTTGAATTGTGCTGATGCGTGTTTAAGTCGCTAGATCGTCATATCGCGTTTTGAAATACCCCCTGATGGGACTTGAATTGTACTGATGCATGATCAAATAGCCGCTAGATCGTCATATCGCGTATGGATTTCAAAGCACAAGCGGGGGCAATCTTGGCTGGCTTTCATCCGGATATTCCATGATGCTGGGCAGGAAAGAGAAAGAAGCGGTGTGAATGGAACTGCATTGAGGGAATGGAGGTCCTTGGATGGCTCAACGGTTTGTCGAAGACATAAATCATTAGGTGGGTGAAGCTCAGCAACGGAGAGCTTAATGTGAGGCCGGGGGATCTTTTTGCCGAGCCGGGCAATTCCCAACCTCCGCCGGAACATTCTAATAATCATCCCGTTCCATCTCGGTTCCTCGTAGACGAAGGACGTCCGAGCCAATTGTTGGAAAAATAATTCTCTCTCTATTCACTAGTCTCAGGCTTACTCGTGTTCTTTATGCAGTGATTTGTGCAAGGTCTTGCATATGGCCATCTAGTATTCACGATTCTCGCGGGCGCAAATATTAAGTATTCTCAACTTCAACGCGCCAGCTCTACATCCTCTCCGCAGCCTAGGGCTAGCCACATTTATATTATTATGTCGCTCCGGGTCTATTTGTCTCTATGTCAAGGACATCATTAGAAACATCAGCGAGCATGTCTCAATTCTTTCGTCCAACTGCCCGCAACTTTGCTCCCCATTTCCACAACAAAATAGGAGCAGGCCAGCCAATGGCGATGTACAAGAAAGCCAAAAGGCTGTTCCCCCAGCCATGGCCTAAGTGTTTATAGAGCTGTGGTGCGAACAATGGGAAAGAGAATCCCATCACGTTGGAGAGCATTCTCGAAGCTGCATTTGCAGAAGCAGCGTGCTCACCAAACTCATCGATGATGTACGCGACGATGGAACTCGAGGACATCATCACGCCCCCAGAGAACATGGCAGCTCCAATATCAGTTACAATCTAAAACAACCTTTTCTCGGCTCCCCAGCCATACAAAAGCAATCCAAGAGGCACCAGCAATGCACCTGGAACCAGCAGAGGTACTCTGTATTCTGGAGCGACCTTGCCGTGGGATTTTGTTTTCAAATGAGCCCAAATCCGATCAGTTAGTGGACCCCCTGCTTGCGTTGCAATCGTCGAGCCAATGCCAATCGCGATATAATGCAAGCCACTCACAGTCTCTGATTGATTGTACCGGGCTGTCCAGATGCTCGCAAAAGTCGACAGAGCGAGGCAATACGCTCCAAAATTGTATGCCATCAGAAAAGACATCACTAGGATGACAGGGCGAGTGGCGAGCAACTTCATAGGCCTCAAAAAGCTGGTTCAGAGCTTGTTCGACAAGGTCGGATCGAATTGGGTGTAGCCCTCCTTTTCCGTATTGCTGCGGCGGCTCGATGCCCGCCTCGCAAGGAGAACTGGCGCATATGATTCCTGTACGAACAGAGCATACAGAACAAGAAGTGTGCCATCAAATGCCGACACAATCCAGAAAATCCACTTCCACCCAATATGTTCGGCAACTAACCCGCCAACTATAGGGCCGACGGCTGCCCCGAGCAGAGGAGCCAGTTGTACCAAGCTCAAGGATCTACCACGTTTGTCTGCCTTCCAGATGTCTGCCACGGAAGGCCCCGCAAGCTATAAGACGTGCTTGTCAGCGCTTCGAAGTAAGTCAGTCGAGTTGCCTGCAGACTTACCGCAATACTCACACTGCCTCCAAATCCAGAGAGAAAACGCCCAGCAATCACTAGTCCTTTCGATTTATTGATCGGACATAACGTATTCCACAGAATATACCACACATGGGCCAGAATATATGCTGGCTTTCGGCCGTATACCTCCGACAGGGAAGCGATGATTGGAGAACCAAAGACGAAAGCCAGTAGGTAAATCGACAAGGTGAGTTGCATGACCGATGGCTGCATGTCAAGATCGATGCTAATTTGATTGAGAGCCGGTGCAATCATGCTGGTCGACATCGTGCACACCAAACCACCCAAAGACAGAAGTACTGTCATCGTCGTTTTCCTATGTGTCGGCCAGTTGAACGGATCCTTCGGGTCATCAGCACCATTCCACGATCCCTAAGCCCAGTTTAGTCAGCTTCATACTCTTTCATGCTTTCTTGTAGTTGGGGCTTGCGAGTACTTTCACATCCTCACTTGTAGTCTCAAAGTCCGTCCCCTTTTCCAGATCCTGCAAACTTTCCATATCCTTAGAAGTAAAAAAGATGGTTGGTTCAGATGCTGAGCTGGTGTCACGGTTTCCCACCGGGTCTTGACCTTCGAGTTTGTCCATTACTTTGAGTTCGTGAGAGTTGATCGCCGGATCAACACCCGCAGATGAGACGTAATGTTATATATCACGCTCAAAGCAACATTGAATATCAAAATTATGAGTCTATACATTCCGAACGCCGCATACGAGTCATAATTATATCTTACTCCGCATTTGAAGGAAAGGCTTCTTAGAAAGAGG
Organism: Hyaloscypha variabilis F; assembly: GCA_002865655.1. Classification (NCBI taxonomy): domain Eukaryota; kingdom Fungi; phylum Ascomycota; class Leotiomycetes; order Helotiales; family Hyaloscyphaceae; genus Hyaloscypha; species Hyaloscypha variabilis. The sequence continues at coordinate 882,858 of KZ613955.1, read as the reverse complement.
ATAGCGCGCCCTAACAGCTATGCAACATTTCCAACTCCGCTATTTGAACTCCTTTCTACGGAGTTGTTCACCACGTACACTACATAATCTCAACACCAACTCAGCATTCTATAATTTAACCTGCTACTTTGAGACTCGGCCCCCAATGGTATCCACCCTATCTCTTGTATCTTATCAGATCGTCAGCATCGCCCCTCCTCCTCGGCGCGTTCCGGCACCGGCCACGTGAGAAGACCACGACAAATTTGGCTGGATCGCCGGGCTATTTGAGGTTATGAGCCTCTTTTCCTTCTCGTTCCTCCGCGAAGCGGCTCCAAGACTCATTCAGTTTAATTGAGTCATCATCTGACACGCCGATCCTCGGAACTCCGTACTAGAGTCTCTGCTACAGGCGATCTTCTCGCAATTCGTTTGCTCAAATTTAAAGAATTCGCTCAGCTTATGCTTTATTTTGGCACGAGATACCACCAGGGCCACCTGCTCGCATATGGTGAAGAGTGATTGGTGGGCATGTCGTCCCTGACGCCTTCGCGCCTGGGCGCTGCGTCCCTCGCGTCTAGGGTTCGTGTCTTTTCTCTAACGCAGTGTCAAGTAGAATTTTCAGCCATACAATCTCCCGACTTCCAGTTTTTGGCAAAAAAAAAAAAAACCATGGGCATTCGTTGGAAAGGCGCGGGCCGTCAACGTGGTCGACGGGAGGGGCTTACGTTGTGCAGTCAGCAATACCAAAAACCCCTATGTTAGTATGTTACGGTACCTGTGACCAGAGAGATCTTACCGGTAGCTATCAGAACGACTTCTCTTCAATATCAAAAGCAATTCGCGCTAATTCGCTCAAGTTTCCGATACGATGCACGGGCATCACAAGCAACTTTTCGTCCCGCACTTTGTGTAACATTGGCTGAAAATCCCACCTTCATATTCTTTCTGCTCGCAGACGCCGAATAGGGCGCTGCAGCGGAATATTGATGCAACATTTGGGCTCACCTTGCGTGTCCTTTCAAAAGTGGCGTCGTTCATGTCTTTTCATTTGAGAAGTTATCTCGGACCGAGCAGCCAGTAAGCCGGATATCTCGGCAACGTGACGGGACCGAAACAAGTGGTATCGGGCCCATCGGCTAACACTTCTGCCGTGAAACTTCGGAGCGGAGAATGATGCCTTCAAATCATCTTTGGCACTTGGTGCTTTCTCCGATCTAAGCTCGAGTCAAGATACAGATGCTGGCCTACCCCTGGTGTCCCAAGCATGCAGACTGCAGCACTGAACATCACTGCACCCTTGGAGCAGCAGACTCGGACGAGTAAGCATGAGATGTCTAAGACAAAGCGGGAGCTGCTGGAGAAACCCTGCCGAACATCCCCCGCACGCCGCATCCATCACAAACGCCACAAATCAAGAAGAGGGACGTGATCTCGAGCCAATCGCAGAAGTTGCTCAAACGTGCATATTGGAAAAACAAGCCAATTGTCTCGAGACAAGAAACGCTTTCAACTTTGGGATCATCTGGAGGCGATGCTGCATACGAAATCGTACCTGGCCCAATCGCTCTGTCTTTGGCGCAGGATTGGCGGTCCCTATGTGGAAGCTCTGGCCACTCTCTTCAAAGGACAAACGCTGTGACGGATATTTTAAGATAACAAAGTCACTTCTGGTCCTGGAGATCGTTCCACTACCCAATAAGAGGTGGTTTGCTTGGGGCCCCTCCACCAATATCACGTGAAACGTGCTCTCGAAAAAGGATTTGAAATGCAAGATCCCGATGCAAAGAAGCGAATCAAAGTACAATGTGTCCCCATTGACAGGTGGAAGGTATGGACGTCATATAAGAGCAAAGCCAAGCCGCACACAAGCGGCAAAACCCCACTGATACCGTTTCAGCGGCAGAGCTTACCATGACCTTCTCACTTCCTCATCCTCGCCGGACTCACCATCCCACGGAGGTCTCTAGAGGATGGCTAGCAGCTTTTGCTGTTCTATCAATGTTGATGATTTCTGTGTTATCTATGTGTTTAAGTTAGACACCTTTTTCAAATCTCAACAAGGCATCTTCCTGACAAACAACATGCAGAACGCAGAATTCAAGCCACCAGAGACCGGACGTGGACGAACGTTCCACCAACAACTTGGAGTAAGTCCTCTTTGAGAGAGTCCTTGTGCAGCTGTTGCTAACTAAGCCGAGTAATTTTCGTCATATACGCGGACTCAATTGTATTCGTCGTGGGGACTGCGATCTTGGTATTTGGCTTTACGGTCAACTCGAGCACGCAGGCCTGCTCTTCAACCAGCCTTCTATGCTTGATCTGTTATATGTCAACGAAAGTATGTTCACACCTTCGCACCCAATTGAAGAAATGCTAAAACATTCAAAGTTGGTATGGACCCTAAAATATATCTGTCTTGCCGGATGCTCATTCTAGAACATAGTTCATTTATTACTACCTCGTCGAGAAAATAGTAAGCTCTACAACCTCTATATATTCCATGGGCAATCAAGCTGATGATCAAAGTACATTACAAGGAAACTCCATGAATCTCGGTTCAAATCAAAGCTCTACTGCTTTAATATCTTCTTCGTCCTCGGTAATTGTTTCCCATTTCGCTGCAAAGAAAGAGCTGACAGGCGAACTTTAGCTCTCTACTGCGTAGTCATTACTCTCAACGTGGTCCATCAATATTCCTACGTCAGTTCTAAGGGAGTATGCATCATCGGCGTGAATCCTCAATCATTGATCGTCTTCATCATCCTTGACTCAGCTCTGAACCTGTATCTCACTATCCTGTTTGTGATTCCACTACGAGGTGAGTCCCCCTCATATCTATCCTTTGAAACCTGCGAAACGAATCTTCTAGGATTCAAGTCAGCTCAAATCTGCCTCAGCGAGAACACATTGCCTTTCACTCTTATGTAGCTAAACTCCCTCCCAGAAATTTGCACCCACAGCCAAGCCCGCAACCCACTGCTTCGCACCATGTGCCTTCGCTCCCTTCTCTGCTGTTTTCTCACGCTAATCACTACAACGACCAACCTTGGGGTCATTCTCGGCCTGAACGGTGAACCAGCGTGGATCTTTCTCCTCTGTTGCAACCTTGATGTTGTTTTCTCCGTGCTTATCCGACGCTGGGTAACCCTAAAGGGTCCACAAAGTGCAAGTACCTCCTGCTCTCCGGAGGAGGCCATGGTGGACGAGTCGAGCGTAGCAGCACCATCATTTTCATCGTCTCAGACAGCGCAGAATATGCACGCGGAAGTGTCTCATCGTGAGCTCGTAATGGACCAAAATGGTAAGATCATAGAAGTCGAGGTTCAGAGAGAGGCTACTGCCGAGGGAGCAACCGATGTTGAGGATGAGCTTAGCCTGCAGTTTTCACCAACGAGTCCGAAACCTCCAAATTCTCTCAGTACGGACAAGTTTTGCTTCTCGGGACTTGACTTGAAGGATGATGGATTCGAGGACGAGGATGATGATGAGGAACCGCCAGAGCAGCAGCAGCAACAGGAGATTGAAGCCGAGAGCATTGGGCGAGCAATTATAACCACACACATCTCAGCACAGAAGATGCACGACGCTGACTTCGATGGATGCTTCCGCCTTAATCAAGGAGATTCGTTCCTGGATATCGATGCTGCAGGGAAGATGAAGTTGGGCGGGATACGGGTGATGATTGAGCAGGTAGTTGAGGTCGAGTACGAGTCTGATAATGGATTGTGACGAGGATTCCGGTCTTGTGAGTGTAATGGGCGGCTGCATTTGCATTGAAGAGAAGCATGAGCTCAGGCTCTGGATAAGCTACGGATGGCATTGGGACGGTCTTTTGAATTTAGGATGCGTAGATGGATTGGGCATTCTCGATTCTGGGAAAACAGTACAGAATACGAGGTACCTTTGGCGTATGTTTTTTAGCTAGTAATGTGTTTTTGTTTGCATACTATCACTTAATCTATCCCTTCTGTTCTCCCCTGCCTCGCTTATCGAGGTGGAAATATTACCTACCAAGGAGAAAATTATATGATACTAGAGCCAAAGTAATATTTCGAAGCTTCAGTGTTCAAAATAAACTTCTTTGCGTTAATCTCAACTAGAATAGGAAACATGGAATGAAAAAGGAGAAGTCACGTGCCATGACTCGGATCTTGGCGGCTAAAGAAAAACCCGCCCCAAGTACCGAACCGCTGCACTACGTAACAATCCGACAACTCCATAGGACAATGGTGGGGGAGGGGTTCGACGGCGGAATTCCTCCCTCTAGGGAGGATCTATTCCCCATCTTTTCCCCTCTGCTTCCCCTTGACCACCTCTGAGAGTCCTGAACACACATCAACAAAACACAACACATACCTCCAACCCAAATACCCAGCAGACAAGATGGCACCAACGCCGGGAATCCTCTACGTGACCATGCAGCCCAAGCCCGAGCTACCAGACTCCCAATTCCACGACTGGTACAACAACGAGCATGGTCCAACGCGTCTGCGCATCCCCTTCTTCACAAATGGCTTCCGGTATCGTGCGAACGACCTCGATGGCGCGGCGCCATCGGAAACGAAGCCAGAATGGATGGCTATCTACGACGTTACGGACATGGCGGAATTGACAAAGGATACATATCTGCGGTTGCGAGATCAGCCGGTCAAGAGTCAGCGGGAGGCAGATACAATGGCTAAGATCAAGGTTGATAGGAAGCTGTACGACTTTGTTGAAAGTAGGGAGAGCAAGGAATTTAAGGTGTTGGAGAAAGTGGAGAACGAGGGGCAGGGAAATGTTATTGTTGCTGTTTTCTTGGATCTATATGAGGGTGCTGGGAAGAAAGAAGAGCTGGATAAGTGGTACAGGGAGGAGCATATCGACTTGTTGTCAAAAGTCCCGGGATGGCTTCGCACACGCCGATTTGTTACCAGCTCGATTGATCCGACAGCTCCAGTCGAATACCTCGCCCTTCACGAATATGCGCCGAAGAATGGACTTGGAGGACCTGAGTTCGTGGCGGCGACCACGACGCCATGGAACAAAGAGGTTATGACGAAGGTGGTGAAGGATAAGAGACGCCGTGTCTACGATTTGTACTATACCTTTGGTCCCGCCCCGCGATATCTGGCACCGAATTTGGCAGAGTGGCATTCTTCGGACAAGGAGCAATCCTTAACAAAGACACTTCCAACTGGAGCAGGCGGCAACGGTGCGATTGAAAGCTTTGTGACGACCAAAGATGGCGTAGAACTTCCATACCGCCTTGAAGGCTCGTCAGACCCAGACGCACCCATAATCGTTCTCGTCAACTCGATCCTCGTCGAATATGGAATATGGGACGGATTCGTTGCGTCGTTCTTGTCCTCTCCGGCCAACAAGAAGTATCGGATACTAAGATACATGAGTCGAGGAAGAAGTTCGTCTTGCGGCTCTCAGAAGATTACTGTTGATGTCCTAGCTAGTGATGTTATTGCATTACTCGATGCTTTCCGTGTGAAGAAGGCAGCAGCTGTCATTGGTGTATCACTAGGAGGTTGCACAACACTCAACGTTGCCCTGAAGTACCCAGAGCGAGTAGCATCGTTCATCAGTTGCGACACAAGCAGCAAGTCCCCAGCAGGCAATTCAAAAACATGGGATGAGCGTATCGCGCTTGCCGAGAAGGAGAATGCCTCAGCTGCTAGTGGAGAGTCGATCGTTGGCGAAGATCTGGCAGAGATTACAGTCAGGAGATGGTTTGTGAAGGAGAGCTATGATGGCGGTGCTTTGGAGAAGACTTGCAATGTGGTCAAGGAGATGGTGAAGACGAATAGCTTTGAAGGATTCAAAAAGAACGTTGTGGCTCTCTACGAATATGATTTGAAGGAGGAGATGAAATCCAGCAAGGTGAAGGGCATGTTCTTAGTGGGAAGCGGAGATGGAGTACTACCTGGGACGATGAAGGAGATGGCTAGTGCGTATGGCAGCAGTGGCGCCGAGTATGTTGTCATTGATGGTGCTGGTCATTTGCCTATGGTCGAGAAGCCTGAAAAGTTTGCGGAGGTGGTGACAAATTTCTTGTCATGATGGAATACTAGTGGGTAATCTTCAATGAAAATAAAATTCTTTACCGAGCCACTCAGTATTGACGTCAATCCAGAACACGCAATTATCATTCAAACGAATTATTCTCTTTCATGAAATGTTGTTGCTAGTAGCAGTTGAGATGTTTACGTGTTATTCCAACCTGCTGCCGAACTCTTGCAGCCCTCTGCGGCGGACCGGTTTGTGAAGTCGTAACCTCCATCCAATTCACTAATCTTTCTTTCATACGTCGACGGAAAATGAATCACGTTAAATTCTTTTTTTCAAGTCGAGTCATCGCCGTTCTCAATCTATACCTATAAGATCAACTAAACATATCCGGGAATTAGGACTCCTATTCTAGCTTGGATTACAACAACATACGTGTATCCAGCTTCTAGGATCGTGAGAGCGGGATTTTTATTGGACGTGGTTGTGTAATTGTATATTTTGAAGCGAGGCGAGTCTAGGTATACGCTACCTCCATCTGGTGTAGAATTTGGTGTTCGCAGCATTTATTGAAAGCGACACTTATTTCGAGGAGCGTATGTCGCAAAGCACGAAGAATTGCGCGAGATACCGCATCGTGAAGAGCTTGACCATGAACGCAAATTTGTTGTGCGTTCAACTTTAATGCAGAACATCGAGGTTGCATTGCATACTGGAAGTATATTCTTCCATATGAAAATCAAGGCAGAAGAAGCGTTGAATATGATAGGATACATAACAGCCTATTTTCCACCGGCAGTGACCTTCTTGATCAGGTTGTTTAAGCTATCGCTCCCTAATTTTCAGGGGGCGACTTCGCTTACCTAGCTCTTCACTTATTCGCCCAACAGCACCCAGAACACTTCAAGAGCTCAACCTTCATGAATGCATAAGCGCATATTCTTCTGTTCCGTTTCCAGCTTAAAGCGCTAAACGATTGGGGGGTTCAATTCTTTCGAGTTCAACTTTATTTAGAATGATTGTTATTTCAAGAGTTCCTGGTACACGATCGAGACCTGGTTCCTCGAGCGCGAGCCCACGACCCGAAAAGCCAAACGGACTGAATGACTATCCGTTGCGCTGCCACCAGCTGGGACTTGGCCCGTGCTCGTGTAAGCGAACTGAATTAGCAAATCATATCGCTAGATTCCACCAGATTCCTGGTGATTCCTTTATTTAAGGCCTCTGATTTGCTAGAATTTTGCGGTATATTTGATCACAGAAAGTCCCAGCTGGTGGCAGCGCAACGGATAAGGCCTGAAGATTGGTGACTTGGGCGGCATTTCAGCGGTTAAAGCCTTGAGGAACGGGGCCCTGGGGCTCATCACACCACCATTCAGGGGGCGTGAGGGGTAATGCGGGTTATAATATCACGTGCTTCTCACAATACAATTTCTAGCATTTGTGAAGAATAGAGTATCAATGTTGGTTCCGATTGTCTATATGTTTCAAGGAAATATCTAAGATATGAGAGCATGATTGTACGAATGCTTTTATGTATCGTACAGTACATCATCGTCCATTAGATCTGTACACTCTAAGGCCCCCTGAAATTCCACAACTCGGGTCCTGGCTGGCCTGGAATCAGATAACTCCCTCTATCCTGCATCACAAAAGGCCTTTCATTGGGGGCCTGTCTTCCACGAAAGTTCGGCGGTGCCATCTCCCGATTCTCAGGCGCGAAGGACCGATCGAGCATTCCCCCGTTTCTCAGTCTCATTCGCTTGACGTCTTGCTCCATGAGAAACACTTTCTTCGTCAGGGTCTCGAGCTCTTCCCGGTAGACTGTCTGACTTCTGGTCGCGAGATGATAGCATGGTTTGTGGCCGCAGTCGCAGAGCGCGTGGGCGTTGGGTGTGACGACGTCTAGTGTATATCCCTGACAGGCACAGGTCATCGGTCTCACGTCTTCGCGGAACATGATGTAGCGACACCCACCTTTGGGCGGGATTGGCTCCTCCTTCTCCTTCTTGTTTGGAGCGCCTATTTTAACTTTCGTATCTATTCCTTCTTTTTCGGTTGCCCCTTGTTCGAGCCTCCGGATCTCCTCTTCCATGGAGGCAACGGCAGCCATGATGTTTTGGGACTTGATTGTCCCAAGAAGTGTTATTGCTGGACTTTCCGGAAGATATCCTAGGATTGCTGGGAGTATCGAGACCATCAGCAGTGTAGAATCACTGGCGAAGCCGGCCTCGACTCTGACTAAGTTGGCCTTGATGGGTACTTGCTTCAGCCAATCCAGGAAATTTTCAGGAGAGAAGTCGCTTGCTTTGACATCTTCCGAGATACGTATGCTAAATAGAAGTCTTGGATACTCCGAGAGCTCGCCAAGTGAAGTCGTCGAGGATGATGCTGATGCGCTTTGACTGATTGAATTAGGTGTATGAGGTCCTTCGGGGGTCGGCGAATGGAATACTGGCGTGCCAGTATACTGGGATTGTAGTGTGGCAGCCGAGATCTCCGTTGATTGCAACAACGTATCGTGGTGCTGGCTTGATTTTTTGTATTTCGAGAGACATATGCTTCGCGGAGACTCTTGAGAACGAGTGAGAACGCGATGGACAGGAAGTCTCCTGGGACGGAACGTGTTGGGGTCGACCCTCCGGGCTTGAACTTCGGTAAAGACAGCATTGTACAATTGCCCAACGGTGAAGTACGGTAGTTGAGATAGTTGTCTCAACTTGGCAGTGAGTGCATGTGTAAACGAGGTGGGGCCAAGAGCTTCTGTGAGATTTTTGCAAGCGTAGGCTGCAATCAATTCTGTAACTCCATTTCCTTCATCGGTCGTACAGATACCAGAAGCACAACAGTCTAGGAGCACTAAGGCATCGGACCTCGACTCTTCAATACTGTTCTGAATTGCTGACCATTTTACTGTGGGACATCTTTCCTTCAGCTTGTTTCGGTGACTAGGTCATGTGTTAGAAGTGTTGTGAAATTGAATTGAGATAGTGACACAGTACCTTGTCAGCAAAGGCTGTCCATTGCTGGCCAACCTTGAATGACCAGCGTAATACACGATTTTCAGGTGATTTGGATCGCTGTGCCAAAGGAACTGAAGAATCTTCACTTGGAGTTTGTTGTGGCTGTCGTCTTCGGCTGGAATCAGCCACTCCTCAACCTGGTAACCATACAAACTGGTAAAAGTATCTGACAGCTCTCGAATTTCGGATGAAATAGACAAGTCCGGATCCTCATCCTCCCACGATAACAAGATCACATCAACTTTCGTGTATCTTGAAGTTTGATTACCCGGGAATACTGCGTTGGTTGCTTTCTGCAGTTCTACCGCGAAATCTTGAAGGCGGACGTGATAGTTTAACCGATCCAGGTCGTATCCAGAACCGAAAGCAGTTCGAGGTGGTTTTGTGGAATTATCCAAGTCGAGATGAGTAAAATGCTCGGTCGAAGAAACAGACAGCGATCTTCGTCGCTTGGCTGTAGGTCTTGAGATGCGTGACCTCCCATCTTGATCTCCCACATCATCGGTCGCAGGTCTTTTTCTCGACGATGGCGTGCTCATTTCGTTCGGAGGTTCGGAGCCTACTCGGCAAGTTTAGAAGACGTTTCGCTGCTTTCGCATCAAGGCTCGGGCCGCTCTGGGAACGATCCAGCGCTGTACCTGATACAGTTAATGGCATAGCGGGCTTGTAGTGGGCTGAAGAGTGATATTTTTCGAAGTTGGGAAGGACCAATTCTTATCTCTAAAGAGGCCTCGAAGCCTTATTACGAAAAAAGCAAGCTCATGGGGGTGCCCCCATCCGCGCGTGGCCAACACCCTTGTTTCGTTGGTCCGATAAGCTGTGGCGAGCGTGGCTATGGGTTGCCAACCCCCCAACCCTTCAGGCACCCCATCACGCAAGCGGGGAGGTCGATTCCGAAATTATATTGCGGAGGCAGCACCCAATTTGCAATCGAAATACACGTGATGCCAAAGGATATCCCTTGGTCCCAGGAAAGGATCATGGTTGATGGAGTAGTGATTATCGTGCACGAGTTCGTAGAATAGCACCTAGAAACTAAATCTTAACACCCCCACGTCTATGATCACGTGGACTCGCTTCCGCCCCTACCCTATTCACAGCAAGAAATGTTCCTCTTAGCAGCCGACAAACGATTGCTAAAATCTGTGAAAAGCACTATTGAGGCATAGTTTTACGTTAGACTGCTCTCTTATAACCGAATAGAGAGGAAGACAACTTCTGCCTGCAGCTGTCCTCCCCGAGATGGCCATGTCAGATTTCAGATCCCACGGCATGAAATACAGCCATCGTCCAAGCTACACCAGGCCAAGTGGAGGTAACTCAGGCAACGACTTTCAGAATCTTAGCGGTCCCATATCACCATTTGAGCTTCTTCGGGTTCGCGTTCAAATTCATCGGATTTAGTAACAAAATTCTCTGATACCTATCAAAGCCACAGCCAGGAGCTGTTCACGAAACCCAAACCATCTCTGATCTTCCTCCCCGGTGCCTGGCACAGTCCTAAGATCTACGACACCATTATCTCGAAACTCGACACCAATGGCTATGAATCGAGAGCTCTTTCTCTCCAAGCATTCATTCCAAAGCCAGCAGTTAAAGACCTCCAACCTGGCTGCCTCGCACTTCGCGTAGCGGTCTTGAAAGAAGCAGACGCCGGAAATGATGTGATGGCCCTTGCACACTCCTGGAGCGGTCTCATCATTTGCGGTGGGCTTGAAGGATTGAGTAAAGAAGAGACAACGAGCAAAGGGAATGGATGGGGGTGTGGTGAAGCTGGCCTTCCTCTTCGCATTTGTGTCGCCGGACAACGTATTGAACTATTTTCACCCCTCCTTAATTCAATATATAACAGCTTCAGCGCTCAGCAATTTGTTCGACTTCTCTATTTTATGTGGACGCTTGTTTGAGATTAAATCTGGGTCGATTGATCTTGCACTAAGACAATCAAGGCAAGGGACGGTGCCGCTGCGGGACGAAGTTTAAGCGAGGATTAGGGGAACGACGGACGACAAAAATCGAAATCGAGCTCCCAAAAGCCAGTCACTCCGGAGCAAAAGGGACGAGACTGGCTAGGAATGATTGAAAAACTGATGAAGTCGCGCTTACTGCATGCGTTGGATGTGCTTCATTTGCACTGCATGCATGTCAGCCCTTCCGAGCCTGTAAGAACGCACCGCCCCCACTGCAGCTCCGGTCACGCTTTTCAGCCGCTCCACTCTCAGCTCTGAAACCTCATTGACCTCCATCTCACGAATTCCTCATCTCGCGTCATTTCTCTTTTTTTTTCTGTTGCGTCATATATATCGAAGATGGCAAGATTCCAAATAGCATTAGTTAGTAGGGCACCCCGCATCACGTGGCTAAACCCTTGCTAATAGATTGAATAGGACTCTTACCCTCAATCGGGTATCACCAGGTCGTCATGCTGATACTCGCTATCTCAATCGTACTATCTTGTACCTCCCTCCTCTACAAACTTCTCTATCACCTACTGACCCCACCAAGCCCTCCTCCTCGCCGGCTGCACAAGCACCAGCGTGTCAACCATCTACCTCCTCTCACTCTCCTACACCACCCCCAGCACCTCCCACCCAAACGCCGCACAAGTAAACCCCTCCATCTCCAATACTTTCTCCCACCTCGTCTCCACAAACTCCACCACGCCCTCTCTCGAGGTACGAGTAGGGTACATGGGCTTCTGCATGCCGAACCCAGACTCCGGCTGGATCTGCTCGCGACACGCATCCAACCTCGCCCACCTCCTCAACACCACGCAACCAGTCTCCAGCGATCCCTTGAACCTCCTCTGGATCGCGCAGAATTTCCAGAGCCAGATTGTCTTTGATGGTCTTATGTGTGTCCCCTCCCCTTCCTTACACGTCACGTGCGAAATCTGGACTTAAGATAAGGTAAGGTTCTAGTTGCTAATCAAGAGATGCTAGGTTCTCAACCGTCCCACTAGTATTCATCGCCATCCTGCTCCTTGCGACGTTCCCAGGCTGGCACGAAGAAGAGGACTCCGAGGGCAGCGAGCGCGAAGTCAAGCCTTTCCCCTCACGGCCCGTCTCCTACCTCGTGATGGCGCTCTTAACACTCGCGTCGCTGCTGATTTTCGTGTCCGTGTTCTGGCAGCACATTTCGAGTTCGGCGGCGGTGACTATGGGGCAGAGTCTGAGCTATGGGACGGTGAGGGGGAAGGTGGGGACTGTGGCTGCGGTGTTGGGATGGGCGACGGTGTTTTTGGATATTTTGGCTGCGGTGGCGATCTTTATTATGATTATGACTATTAGGGTTTTGGCGGAGACTTTTGGGTGAGGGGACTTTGTTGGAGATGGATTATTGGGGAACGTATGGAGTTGTTTCATTATATATATGTAAATGTATATAGATAATGCAATCAGTGTAAGTATAGCTCAAATCAAGAGCTTTATCCACATTCTAATCATCCGCGAGTGATCTGCTGGTCCCAGAGCCAGAGCCGGAGCTACTAGCTTCATATCTTGCAGCTTTGACCAACGTGTAAATACCTTGGCCAATCAAAGCCAACAGTATCAACAAAACGATGGTCACCGTCACCCCCGCCTTGATTCCAGACGCCAAGTGGCTTGTCCAGATCAGCGACAGAAGGGCTGCCGTCAAGACGATGATGCAGATCGACCATATCACCCCACTACCGAGTGCTTTGAGCCATTTCGCGATTCGGTCTTGGTTGAATGCTATGAGGACGAAGGGGATGGAAATGGCGGCTGAAATCGAGACTGTTAAAGGTAAGTCAGATTCAATTAAGGCGCTGAGGAAAGTCTTACGCATATATTTGAGAACATAGCTCATGGGGAGCTTCCCATTGTCATTGAAAGGGAAGGAATCCACGCTGATCGCAAAGAACGCTGCCATAAATGACAGTGGCAGCTATTCGGGTCAGCTGATAGGACAAGGAGTGGAATTGATGCACGCACGAATATGATAGTCACCACTGTGAACAACATCACAGTCTTCCCTTGTCGTGCGGTCTCCTGCGCCTGGGCCATGGTAGCCTCCGCCAGTGTCACTTGCCGCTGCCCTTGCTTCTGGGACTGATCTGCAATCTCGACATGGCGAGCAGTAATCTCTGCCTGTTTTCGTGCCTCAGAAACATTGAATTCCTTCTGCTTCAAATCGAGAAGATCATTAAGCTATCATCGTCAGCACCTGAAATCTAAGTCCGACAAGTTACTTACTGCTTGGTAAGTATTTGTTGCCAGTTCATTCATCTTCTGGATCCTCTCCAAATGGCTCATAAGTACTTTATTCTGTGTGAGAGGAGGATCTTTTGCTTTGCCAGAAATGGCTTGTTCAAATTCCTGCAGTGTTTTTAATTCATCTCTGAGAACCAGTTCTAGGATTCCAAGTCTGTCAGATCGATAATTAGCTTTTACCCATGTGAGAATTGTGACCCCCTGTTCCCGAACTTCCGATAATTGAGATGAGAAAAAGTGCCTCGAAAGTAACAACTAATACTTACTCGTCGCGAATATCCTTGATCTCGACCAATAATCTGGTTTCTGTTGCGATACTGAGAACGGGGTTAGGAGGGCTATGGGCCAAAGGCAGTGGGAGCGAGCTGGGCTGGTTGTTATTGTCAAGGCCTTTCATGAAGAGCTTGAAGCAACGAGTTTCTTGGTCGATCTGCGTGGCAGTCAGCTCTCTTTGCCCGCTGCAAATTCGATGTCTCGCGTACCAAGTTCCCGATGGATCGTTCAAAAAAATCGAAGAATTGGTACTCTGGTGGAATTTTATATTGGTCGAAAACATCTGCACATGAGGTCGTAATGAGCTTCGCCATCTCATAAGCTGAAGTGATAGGTGCTCGTGTCGATCCTTGTAAATGCTTCAGTATTGTCTGGTGAACATTCAATGGATCCAGTTGCAAAAATGCTCGACGTCTTCTTTTCTCCTCCTGTTCAATAGAGGATGTTGGTCTGCTGTCTTTTACTTCTTCAACCGGGATGAGGGGATCTATAGAATCTTTCCGACCCTTCTTCTTCTTGCCCGCCATCCACGCCAAGACGCCCGAAGTATCGGGTTTGACTGTGACTTTGCCTTTGCTCTTCGCTTCCTCAAGGTTAATGATGACATTCGTTCCATCGTGCCCGTCTGGTGCGTCCGCCGAAGAACGCTGAGGAGCTGCAGTATCTGTGGCATCACGTATCAGCCCCGCGGGCTGGAATAGACTCTCATAGGGTACAGATGGTTGAGGGGGCGGAGGTGGAGTTGGATGCCCCTCTCGCGGTCTGATTGGCCAGCCCGGTGGGGGAGGAGGAGGAGGTCCAGAAGACTGACGGAAAGGTCGAATCGGTGGAGGTCCTGGCCCACGACCCCACGACTCAAAGGTCTCGACGCGCGGATCGAAAGGACCTGGCACAGGATGGCGCCCATAAACAGCATCCGGCAATCTGGCCCCTGGAGGCGGAGGAGGTGGCGGTCGCGAAAGAGTATTATTCGACCAAGTGTCCCAGCGTTGTGGAAAGCAGCTGATCACAGTATCTGAACACTAATAAGCAGGGCTCCGTAGTTCTGAGATAGACTTGCCTTCGTTCAAAACCCAGAGCCACAGTTGGTCGACCATGAAAATCTTGGGCTCTATTCCTGATCCGTTCTGAGTGTATCGAAGCACCACTTGATCCATATCTCGCTCGTAGGTACTCGCAAGATGCGTGTAAAAGTATTGGTCAAGTGTGCGTCGAAGTTGTAGCGGGGGCAGCTGTCCAAAAACATTTGGCAACGAATATGCTTTGATAAGTACCTCGTCGAGTTGACCTAGGGGTACTCGGGCGGCGGGAGCTCTGCGAGTGTCTGCTCTCCGAGGTCGCTCCGGAACGGGTGCGGGCACTTCGCCGCGAGCCTCCGTTATTGTTGCTCGCTCTTCTGCAATGTCAGCAAGCTTTTCTTTTCCTCTGAATGTGTCAGCTCCTGGTGGATTCTGGTTATTTTCTTGGCCTTGTCCCAATGCTTCAGCTATTGATGGATTCGGTTCCGACTGAGCGCCTTCCAATGCTTCAGTCGGTGACAGATCAACAGCTGCAGCACTAGGGGATGAGCCAACCTGCTCTTCTTGATTTTGAGGTTCAGACTGTGTTGTTGCCGCCATTGGTGTTTCACCCCCAGCAACTGGCGCGATCGCCAAGGGGACTGAGCTGTCAGTGCTGGGATCCTTTATTAAGTTTTTGGTGACTGTCTTGCTCCTGTCATCCTCTTTCCTCTCAATTCTCGATAGCTGCAGGTTTTTCTCTCTTTTAGTATTTTCCAAGTCAACCCTCGTCGATTCAGAGTGTCCAGCATTCTGCTCATCAGCAGGAGAGGCCAGAAAACGTTCGAGTGGAAGTGTAGGCTCTCTTCCCTTCCCTTTCTCAAGATCCTCTTTCTTGGCCTCTTTTTCATCTGCAGAAGATATTCCCAGAAACTTAGGGAGCTTAGTTGACCGTGAGTTGGCTTTGTCTTTCAAGTCTTGCAAGGCTGAGCGCAAACGTCCTCGGCGATGAAAGATATTCTTCCACCCAGGAACCTTGTCCCTTTCAGTTTCATCGGAACTTGTGGATGGAGCAACATCTGAATCGGGGTTTCTTTTAGTTCGAACAAAAGCCAAGGGAGTTGAAGTGACTATTCGCTTCCTACTCTGGTGCTTTCTCTTCGAGACACGTTCAAGGGGAGCTCCCGGTGGAGCTCTCATCATCGAGATGTGATTTGCCATTTCTTGGTACCCGCGGCGTGTTTCAAAATGAAGATAAGGCATCTACACGACTTGAGCTCTCTAGCAGCGACGACAGCGAATCGAACATCGGATTTGCACTTACAAACATTACGAGCGGGTCTGCTTTAGTGTTTGGCTAGTTATCAAAAATCAGCACGAAAGCGTAGCTTGACCTCCAGATCCCCTGACTTACAAAATGCCGACACATGGGCCGCATAAAAGAAGACTGAGCTGTCAGAGTACGATATTGTCTCCCAGCGGCACTTGTCAACCCGAGCTTGGACTTTAGCTCGTCGTCGAGTGTTACTGAGCCGACATTCTCCTCTGTATAAATACGACTTATCAATGCCTGTGTCTACTTGTTAGACAGCTGTCACCCTTGGCTCACAAACTCCATAGGTTGAAGAAAATCCGTCGCGAACTTGGGGGGAGAGTCATGACTGTACCTCGACCCATTCAATCTATAAAATAGTCAGAATCTGTTTGATAAGAATAGCAGTAGGGTTGCCCACATTGTTCGCCGGTAGATGGTACCATCTGAATCTTCGTTGTTTCTCGCCCATCATGGACCCCCTTTCTAAGTCCATGATAGCCTCTGCACCCTTTCCATACAGAACGTCATATATGGATGCTGACACCTGAATTCGTTCCTCGCGGTCTCCCACGAAGAAGTCAATGATGGTAGCTTCGAATCCATGACAGGCATCTTGTTTGTAGATCTTATCAGCAGGCAGAGATGGTAAAATCAGAGGGGATCGGCGCTCGATAGCGTTCGAGTCTGGGTTTGTGATTGATGGTCCTTGAATCACTTGGCTGGATTGCAACAAGTCAATAATGACAGGGTTGCCCTTCGCAAAGTCTTCCACTGTTTGGCCGTCGTCCAGAATGAGCTTCTTGTTGGCCCCGTGCTTCAACAAATATCTCACGAGTTCCTTGTCTCCACGACGAACGGCACAAAACAATGGCGTCAATCCAGATGGAGATCGAGCATCGATGTCTGCCCCATCTCGCAGAAGAGTTTTGGCCACTATAAAATGCCCGTTCTCCACGGCTTGGTAAAGCGCGGTTTGCTGCTTGTTAACATTGAATGCTTCGACGTTTGCGTTGTAATCCAAGAGGAGCTCGACAACGTCGAAATATCCTAACTCTGCTGCGTCATATAATGGCTTATTGCCGTTCGTTGCAGTAGCTTCAACATCAGCCCCCTCTCGAAGCAGAATTTGCACCATCGATTTGTCTCCATTGCGGGCTGCCAGGTGCAACGGAGTTTGTCCTTCAAAAT
Organism: Hyaloscypha variabilis F; assembly: GCA_002865655.1. Taxonomy (NCBI): domain Eukaryota; kingdom Fungi; phylum Ascomycota; class Leotiomycetes; order Helotiales; family Hyaloscyphaceae; genus Hyaloscypha; species Hyaloscypha variabilis. The sequence goes on along the minus strand of KZ613955.1, from coordinate 865,847 downwards.
TCTTTGCGCCCACATTGGCGCCATCTTCCAACAAACGTCGCGCTGCTTCTTCATCTCGAGTGCGGACCGCCCCAAGAAGACGAAAACTGGGCTCATCGAGCGGCTCCGGTTGCGGTTCAGCGTCTGGCCCGAAATGTTCGGGTTCGAAGGTGATCAATGCCACTCCGTCCTCTTCGCGGGGTCCTCCATCATGGGGACTGGTGCTCATAGCGTATTTGAAAATGCCGAACAGTCATTCATCGCACCTCACGATTAGAATCTCGAGGTTGAACTTTCAGGAGGTTGGGGCTGACATGCGAGCAGGGGTGTTCTGCAGGCACTGGAAATTTGTTGTTTGAGAGCCGCAATCCGTACTCTCGGCCCCCACTTGGGTAAGAGTAAGAAAGCTTTGAATTTCAAATGATTGGACATTGTCCAAAGAGTGAAACAAAATCAGAAGAGGTTGAGTATAACGGCATCACGTGCTGAAAATCCACGTGACGAAATGCTGGAGTTGCCTCAGGTAGGTACTACCTAGGTAGGTAGGTATGCAGATGGGAAACTTCCAAGCCGCCCCTACATTGCACGTAGGGTGGCACGGGGAAGACTAGAAGACTTGCTCCTTTCCATGTGCAATGCACTGGTTGCACGTAAAGCGAATTGGCCGTAGATCCCCACATTTCGCTGCAGTTGCGGAAGAACATCCAAATCTGGGTTGCATTGCGAGAGACGGGGAAGATCTGGGGATGATTCAATGTGCCAAGTCTGGAGCATTGAAAAACCAACGAGCATGCTTGGTGCTGGTTGTATTCTGCCATCCTAGGTATCACATGAAGACAAGAGAGAACTGAAGTGGAAACTCATGAAGGCTCGGAACAACCTTTAAGTTTCGAGGCGGGGAAGGAGCTTTGATAGAGATCACGTGCCGTCAGCAGTACAAGAATCCCGCCCTTCTCGCCTACGAGATCGTCCCTAGCGGCGATCAGGAAACCCAGTCAACCCCAGTCGACCTAGGCCATCAGCAAGCTTCCAACTTCTCTTTCTACCGCTTTCAGCGAACCTTCTCTCGGCCCTCGGATTCCCCTCGATAGGAGCCTGTTGGAGCAGACACTATGGGGACGGAGGCGGGAGAACTCCAGCCCCACCATGGCAAGCCACCATCCTCGCACCATGGCCTGTTCCAGTTAGGAGCGCGCCCAATGCTTAAAAAAAGCATGATCTGCGACATGCCTCGGCATCCAAGCTGTGGTTGCGAGACCAAGTGGCTCGTCTCGTCATGGAGAGAACTACACCATGCGAGAGATGTGTACTCTCTTGAGGAGCACCTCGGCGCGTGGGTCTCGACGACGGAAGCAATAAACCCTCCGTCGCACCTGTACGCATGGGTTAGCCTTCTCTTCTGCTCATCCTTCTTTAGCTACATCTTTCTCTGCAACTGTTTCGCTGATTCCTACATCTGCTTCTCTTCGACCCATCCCAAACCACATCCATTCCTCCCTCTCTTGCAACATCTCCTTGTCCTACCTTCAGTCCGCCATGGGCTCCATAGCGAGGAACGAGCGTCTCCACGTTGACGTGATGATCATTGGCGCTGGCATATCTGGGATCAATGCTGCGTATCGTGTGCAGACCGAGCTGCCGGGCTACAGCTACGCCATTCTCGAGTCGCGCAATGCTATTGGGGGCACATGGGATCTCTTCAGGTACCCAGGGATTCGATCCGACTCCGACTTACACACATTCGGCTTCCCTTGGCGACCGTGGTCGAAGGCAAACTCGATTGCAGACGGCGAATCCATTCGAACCTACATTAGAGAGTCAGCTGAGGAATACGGAATCGATCGCAAGATCCGCTTTCATCACAAGCTTATCGCTGCGGACTGGTCTTCAGAACAGCAAAACTGGTCGCTAGCGGTGGAGGCAGATGGCGAAAAGAGGGTATACACCGCTCGGTTCATCATTCTCAGCACCGGGTACTATGACTACAGTGAGCCACTGCAAACCACAATCCCAGGGCTTAAGAAATTCCAAGGTCAGGTTATCCACCCACAGTTCTGGCCTGAAGACCTCGATTACGCTGGGAAGAATGTGGTTATCATCGGAAGCGGTGCAACAGCTATCACCCTGCTCCCGAACATTGCGGAGAAGGCTGCCAAAGTGACCATGCTGCAAAGAAGCCCAAGTTACGTTATGGCTCTCCCAGCTGTTGACCCGACTGGAAACTTCATGAAAAAGTGGCTGCCAGCCTGGATGGCATCCACACTCGTCCGGTGGAAGTTCCTTCTTCTCCCATTCATCTTCTTCAAATTCTGCCGAGCCTTCCCCAACGCTGCTCGAAAAGTCATCCAAGCAAATACCAAAAAACACCTCCCTCCCTCAATTCCTCACGATCCAAATTTCAAGCCAGCTTATAACCCATGGGAACAGCGCCTCTGCGTCTGTCCGGACGGCGACTTCTTCAAGGCTCTTCAAAATGGCAATGCGGACGTCGTGACCGACACAATCAAATCTATTACCTCATCGGGCATTCAGACCGCATCTGGCAAGTTTATCGATGCGGATATCATAGTCACAGCCACTGGCTTGAAGATGCAACTTGCAGGAGGGGCCAGGATTTCGTCAGATGGCGTCCCCCTTGACATCTCGACAAAGTTCATGTGGAAGGGTGTCATGTTGCAAGATATGCCGAACGCGGCATTTGTGATCGGATACACCAATGCCTCGTGGACCTTAGGCGCCGATGCTACTGCACAAACGGTTTGCAGATTGATGAAGCATATGGACAGCATCAACGCTTCGAGCGCGGTGCCGAGAGTGCCAGTTGGACAGAAAATCAAGTCGACACCTGTCTTGAACCTCAATTCCACATATATTGAGAAGGCCAAGGGCATGTTGCCCAGAGCTGGCGACGTTGCTCCATGGCTGCCGAGAGCGAACTATCTGGCGGATTACTGGGTATCGAACTATGGGGACGTCACGAAAGGCATGGAGTTCAAGACGGCCATGAAGAAGGTCAACTGAGACCGAATTTCGGCGGGCTGGGGATCGAATCGGCGTTCTGGCTCTTGCATGGACGGAAATGTATACGACTGAACGAGACATTGACGACTGTTCACCAATACTGTTTCTTAATATTTGGCCCTTCTTGTAGATATCTGTATAGACCGCATGACCTACCCATTGACTCCGTGCTCGCCTCTCCTTCTCAGCCAAAAGCAAAAGTGGAACCCAATCGGGCTCATGCCGGCGTAGTCCGCCACCTCAACGCTTCACCGTCTGAAATTTTGCATGCCTTATCTCTCCAGCACATCCAATGATGGTTCAAACAAGGTTAGGAAATTTCCACATTCGATTATTCCAGCTATTTGTTCCAGACTTTGAGTCAGAATTTCTGGAGACGCTTGGGAACTGCGGGAAAGTTGCCCCGTTCCGACCACAACAAAGGTGCATCCCACCCTTCGGCTCACTTTCCGTTTCTAAAATTATCGTCAGAAATGCGTGGTTTGTGGCATAAGTCAGAAGGGCATTGTGCTTAAAAATATTTCCGTTTTAGAATCTTGAGATAACACGAGACCAGCGTGACAAGATGGTACATGGACACGAGTCACATTGCATATAGCATATAAAAGTTTGCTCATTTCTCAGAGAGATTTCGTTTTTTCAGAACTACACAGATTTCCCATTCTCATCTACATAATTTTATATCTTCAAGATGCACAAACCATGGTTCCATGCGCCAAAATACGTGCAACAAGCAACACTGATCTCCTTCGGGGGCACACTCTTCGGGTAAGTCCTCCTCCGTCCCTCCACTCCATCCCAACTAACTCCCCCAAGACTCGAAACAGGTACAATCGGGCCCCTAACAACAATGCCCCAATTTGCAACCACGTTTGGCCATCTCTCCTCAACCGTGCACGGCCTCGTCGTCTCCACGATCCTCATCCCAGCTGCTATATCATCCTTCTTCGGCGGACACCTCGCCAACAAAGTAGGACGCTTAAGAGGAATTGCCCTCGGAGCTTCGATTTTCGGCGTTGGTGCTGCTATTGAGGCAAGTTCTGTGGTTCTTGGGATGTTGATTGCTGGACGAGCTGTCAAAGGGATTGGTGAAGGACTATTCTTGTCGACTTGCGTCGTGTAAGTTCCCGATGTACCTCAACATGTCGCTTGATTATGAGTCTGATATTAATACTGGGGCAGATATATTACGGAGATCTCTCCGCCGAGGTCAAGAGGGACACTAGCATCGATTCCCCAGCTTTTAACTACGATCGGCGTCTGCGCGGGTTACTTTACCTGCTACGGCAGCGTCTCGATCCCCTCTTCTGCGTCCTGGCGCATTCCCCTTGCACTGCAAGCTCTGCTGGCTTTCTCCTTCACTCTCTCCACGCTCTTCTTCCTCGTCGAATCACCCAGGTGGCTCACAGCTTGCGGACGGCACGCTGAAGCGATGCAGATCTGGGATGAGCTCGGCATCGATGCCGCAGAACGAGAGAAGATTGAGGAGCGAGAGGCCGGAGAGCTGCCCGAGCAAGTCAAGGTCGCGGATCTGTTTGCTGTATTCGGGAAGGAGAATTGGAGGCGGACGGCACTGGGCGTGTTCTTGATGGGCATGCAGCAAGCGAGCGGGATTGACGGGGTGCTTTACGTGCGTCTCCTGCCCCTTTAAACACCTTGGTACTAATGAAAATAGTACGCACCCCTTCTTTTCGCATCAGCAGGTCTCAAATCAAGCACAGCAGCCTTCCTCGCCTCCGGCATCTCCGCTCTCCTAATCCTCATCATCACCATCCCCGCCTTCCTCTTCGCCGACAAATGGGGCCGCAAAACCTCCTCCATCGTCGGCGGCTCCGCACAGGTCGCCTGCATGTTCATCATGGGCAGTCTCTACGCCGCCGGCGCCGTGCACGCCGACCATGGAGTCGCACGCTGGATCATCATCATCATGATCTACCTCTTCGCCCTATCATTCTCCGGCACCTGGGCCGTCTGCTTCCGGGTCTACATCTCTGAAATCCAGAGTCCGAAGACGAGAGCTGGAGCGGCGAGTCTTGCGCTGTCGGCGAACTGGATCGTGAATTGGATTATAGCGTTCACGACGCCGGTTTTCCTGGCCAGGAGTACGTACGGGGTTTATTTCTTTTTTGGGGGCGCGACATTGTTTACGGTTTGCGTTTGTGCGCTGTGTATGCCGGAGACGAGGGGGAAGAGCTTGGAGGATATTGATGCTAGTTTTCGGGGACACAAGGCTGCTGTGATAGGGGGAGGGGGAGTGTTTGAGCTTGGCAGTTTGGAGAATTCGGATGCGGAGTCTAATGTGGAGGTGGTGAGGTTCACGACATCGGTGAAGGCTTGAATCAGGGGGAGGATGACCTGACTTTCTTGGAACAAGCTAGCCACTTGGGAGGCACGAAGCTGAGGTGGCGTTCGACAAGCTTTCGATGCCGCGTAGGGATTGTATCCCCGCGCGCATCAACACCTCCGTGCTCGCAGAGGGGTTGCAGGGCTCAGCTGATGGCGGGCCAATTGAGGCCTGCATGTTCAGCTTGCCCCGCTATCGAGAGGTGGGGTGGAGTTCGTAACACTTCAAGGTTGTGGTTCGTGCCATGATCATATTCGGGCGAATTTAGATGAGAAGATGCAGATCTGAGACTAATTTCTAATAAGATTCTTTGAGTTACATTAAAAATAATTAATCTTTCTTCAATACCTGTTTTAATTCAGGAAAGATATCTCCAACTGCCGGCTGTAAGCGAACGCACCTGAACATCCAATAAGCCTTATCAATCATAGCTCACACACGCAGCCAGGCTGTCTCACCTCACACTCAGCCTTACCACCATTATTCTGGTGGAACACAATGTACCGGGCGGGGCTGGCTGAGCTGAGGGAAGGCGTCACTCTGGCTGCTGTCACACGAGCTGTTTCCCGAACGGGAGTGCAAGCTGAACACCTCGCATGTGACGTGCATATATGAATCAGGCTCACTCTTTCTCACCTCAGTCGACTGTACAATTCCTTTTCGCTTCAATTCACAGCAGCGCTTCGTTACTCTTACAACTTTAATCGAAGGACCAACACCCTCATCCAGAACTCTCTTCAGGAACACCTCAGCTTCAACATAGCAGTTCGCACTCTCAACCTTGACAATGGCACCGCCCCTCTATCTCCATTCTATGTCGAAGAGAAGACTAACGCCTACAGACCTACCCAATCATCTACCTCATCCGCCACGGCGAGAAGCCCCCAAAGATCGACGGCAAAGACCAAGACGGCCTCTCCGCGCAAGGCGAAGAGCGCGCCCAAGGCTTGCAAGTCACCTTTGGCCCGGACAGCCCGTATAACATTCAGTACATCATCGCGGAGCATCCGAAGAAAAGTATTCCCCCATCATTCTAAACCAAATTTTCCAGCATTCGAGCCCCAAAAGAGATCGCTGACTTGGAGCAGGCGGTAGCCGCGATCGTCCTTACGATACGGTCCTCCCGCTGTCTGAGGAGCTCGGTATCAAGATCAATAAATCTATTGACCGCGATGATGCACAGGGCGCTGCGGACGCCGCAAAGGCTTACGAGGGGTATGTCTACTTCCCCCATTTCTGACCATTTTTAATTCGAATTTCGTGCAGACCGGGCAATGTACTTATATGCTGGGAGCACGGCGTTCTGAGCAAGATTGTAGCTGCTTTGGGTGTCACAGAGCCGGTCGTTTACCCGGGAGAGAGATTCGATATCATCGTGAGTTGTCCTGAGTGAGTTGGTTGAGTAGTGCTGATGAGATACAGTGGTCGGTCAAGTATCCGTATCAGACGTTGCAATGGGATGGTAGTGAGAATGTTCAGGGTGTCGATGGGCCGCAGAACCCGGCGGAGACCACACCCTTGCCTGATGACCTCAAGACGGCTACTTCTACGGTTGAGACTGTTCCGGCTACAGCTACTGTTGAGTAAATGATGATCCTAGACGTGACTAAAATTGCTAAAGACGGGTGGGTTGATTTCGCATTGCGTATCCATTACCTCGTACAGTACAAGTTGCACTCCTAAAAATAATAAATTGCAAATCGAGCTCCACTTGACATTCTTTCCTCTGTCGTCTTTTACTTTCCCAGCTCCTCTCCATCCACCTCCCCCTAAAGCCCAACCAGCGCCGCCACCCCCTCAGCAACCAACTTATGAATCGCCTGCCCCGGATGATAATTATTAAACCAAAGACAACTCGTCCCATCCGCATCATAACAGCTCGCATCCCTCGCCCCATAACTCTTCGGACTCTTAATCGCCTCCTCAAACGGCCCGCTCGTCTCAAACACCCAAGTCGTCACCCCTTCATTTTTCCCTTCAAACTCCTTGATCCCTTTCGCCAACAGCGCATTGTACGCTTCCACTGCTGCTCCCTCTTGCGTTTGCGTAGCGTTTGATTCCGCGAGCACCATCGGAGTGAGTTGGATAGGGGGCACGGTTAGGAAGAGGAAATTTCTAGCCCCGGAGCTGTAGAGGGTTTGCACTTGGGAGAGGTATTGCGTGGTTATTTCTTGCGAGAGAGAGGGCCATGTTGCGGAGGAGAACGCGTTTCCGACGTCGTTGACGCCAATCCAGATGGCGAAGAGGGTGTTGGATGGGGTGACAGGGGGAGTGGAAGTGGAAGAGGAGAGGGAGAGGTGCGTGGTGAAGAGGGTTACTTGGTCGATTAGGGAGAGGACGGTGGGTTGGAAGGGCTTTACGAGGGAGGCGTCTGTGGTGGCGCCGCCGGAGGCGAAGTTGTAGGATAGTAGGGTGGTTGGGGAGGCGGGTTGTAGGAGGTAGGTTATCCACTGGTTTTATTAGATGGATGACATCATACAACTAGAAGAATGGGATGTAGTAAAAGAAGATGTACGAACATTGTTCCCGTTTGTGGTTGTGTATCCTGGGAAGGCGGGGTTGCCGATTGGGTTTGAAGTTGAGGGTTTGGCACCCGTGATTGAGAACCCAGTCTGGGAGTACGAATCCCCGCTTTGCATTGAATTATCAGACCAATTCACAGCTATCTCGCAAGGAGAGTACTTACAACGAAACTAAATATTTGAATGAGCTGCCGTTAACAGCCAAAGAATTTGGGGTAGCGACCGCCGCCGACGCCAGGCACAGAAGATTGATCAACTGAAGAGGAATCATATTTGAAGCTATCTTAACGATATTGAAGAGATTCCAAAAATTTTTTATGGGATTGTCATGTTTTATATCCCATTCGGAGTAATTCCGTCTCCAGTTGTTTCCAACCCCGCATCGACACTTTGCAAAGGCGGACCGAACTTTATAGAACTATTAAACAATTCATCGGCGACGAATTCCTGGGTTCATCCCTATACCACTTTAAGTTATAGATTTTAGGGGTACTTTGCCAGGTTGGGTTGCGGAGCTTGATACTCCGACGGCAGTGTGAGGTTGATATCATCTTAATAATTAGCCGAGGCGAAAAGGGGTCAGGGGAAGCGAGCTTTTACCCAGCATCGAAACTAGAGGATTTGATTTCCAAAAGAACCCAACAAGAATATTACCAAGCTTTCAAGTTCCCACTGTCGACAGAACCCACTTCCAGAGATTCCGTCCCACCGTCAATATCGCCTGTGAAAGGACAGGCTCATGGAATTTGGCCGCTGTTTCCACTCAAGAAAACAATTTGAACCGCAGCAAAACTAGGACCAGCGTTAGAATTTGGTATATGTTTTAACTTAAGTAGCAGTAACTCCAAGGAAAACACAGTTGAGAGCACTTACGCCGAGGTGGCCGCAAAAACCTCAATTCTTGTTGCTCCAGTTACTAGTGATAGACAAAGAGAGAAAATCGCGGTGAACCCTATCAGGATCCCTAGACGCGCCCGCATGCTTGTGACGAAATACAAGACCACGATACAAGATACCGGAAGCAGACAAGCAAGGACAGTTCTAAGCACATCGAGGATTTTGAGAAGAATGCTCTCTTTGTAGTTGGTTATTTCCGTTCTGGGAAGTGGGGTCTGTGCGTGGTTCGCGTCGTCAGTCAGAGGCTTGGCTCGGCTGTAGGAACTATGAACTCACTGTTATTCGGTGCCCTATTAGAGAATGAAATTTAGGAATAATGATATTGATAAACCATCTTGAAAATGGGTCTACAGATGTTCGCCTTTGAATTGCTATGAAATCATGATCGTAAATCGGGTCCCAGGCTTTCCGGTCAATTCCTCTGAGCGGGAAATTGCCCATCCTCGGATGCTTGAGCCAGTCCCGGAAAAAGGAGAGGTCGTAGTCGTTTGGCCCTAATCGATCAGCAAGCCAAATTTGTTGACGAAGTTGGCGGTCTAGATATGTGATTAATGTTCGCCTCTTCATATATCGAACCGCTATAGAATTCATAATCGAAAAGAAAGAGTTTGGCCTACTGTATTTGTCAAGCGTTTCTCTGATCTGTAGCAAGAGATCCCACTGCTCCCTGTTTCCATTGCAATCCAACTGTGTTAAGGACCACCAGTCTCGTGACCTATAAGCCCTGCTTGACGATTTTTCATCTGCCTCGGATAATCTGCTGTAGGCTTCTTCAAGATGCATCAGCTCCGCCTGCAAGTGTAGTAAGGTAAGCATATTAAGCTCCCCAAACCTGCGCAGTATCCCCAGTTCCTTGTGCTCACTCATAAACTGTGCAATTTGAGGATATCCTTCGATTGTTTCAGACATTCTAGATGCTCACGTCGTGACTTCGCTATGAGACGGTGTGACTTAGGGAAGGCAGATTCGGAATATGTGACTGACAGTCTCACTTTCTTAACCATAATGCGGAATGTCGGACGAGGCATACTGCAAGGCAAAAACGAGGCTGCTCACTGATGCCTGGAAGTTAAGCGGACGTATCAACCTGGGCAAGCCCGACTTGGTGTGGGTGTACAGCGGCTTGAGCCTCACGTATAGGACGCACATATGCGACGTGGCAATGCTTCAGCGGGACGCTGCTACTGACGCTAAGTGGCCAATTAGTGGAGCGCTGCTTGGCCTCGCAAAGCTTGGAAGCTGCAGTTCTGGGCAGGATGCCATGGATTGTGCTTGTAGGGCTGCGGCGATGCACGCGGGGCAGACTGTGTCGGCCTCCACATGATTTGTACCGTGAAGACTAGGTCTCTCTTGATGACATTAGTCACTGGACCTCCGCATATCTTAAGAAGGGGCCCATATATGAGCCAGGCTTTCCACGGAAAACTGAATTGCGACCAGCCTCGCCAGAACAAGATACCAAATCACAACGACCACTCTCTATTGACTCTATTGAGATGTCTCATCAAGCTGATATATTTACGCCTGAGGAATTGAGGCAATTTGCTCTTGATAGAAAGCGACAAGCATTGACCGCCTTTCTCGCATCAGGCTTCCCGACAAGCCCAAGGCATGAAGATATGCTCAACCAAAGTACCACATCACTGAAATCAGCTCAAATCGGCGAGTCAAGCCAGCCCAGGCAACGGCTGGCACAATACAATGACGGAAATGACAGGAACACACAAGGCGTATGACTTGGATGATTGCTTCTCGCCTTCAAAATACTAATGAACACGGCAGAGCATTCGCGGAACGACCACGTTGCCCATTGAGGCAAAAGTCAAGATATGTTCGCCAACCTTCAAGTGCTGGATCGAAGCAACCGCTAAGTTCGACACTGGGACAATGGAGGACTGGATGTCAACACACCTCGTAAAACGGTTAGGCTTTCTCCCAGAACCTGGCCCAATTATTCTCTACCAGACTTTCTCGGGTGAGACCTTGCAATCCGACTTGGTCATCAAGAAGGTCACTTGGGGATCTATCGGCTCAGATAATCGGACTTGGGTGCGAGAGTTCCGCCTTGCGCCAGAAAATGCGCCTTTCGAGGTACTGTTTGGGAGCGACTTCATCTCGTCCGAGCAGATTTATACATTCAACGAAGCCAAATTGATTTTGACTAAGAAACAAGACAGCGAAGGCAAGTCTAACATAACCTATAGATGTATAGTCATACTAAGTGTGTACAAGGCTAACATGACCGCGTTGGCGACTGAAGAAGACAAGAAAATTCGCGAAGAAAGAGAGGCTCAGGTGGAGGCAGAGGCCCAGGCTCTTGAGAAAGAGCGGCAGTCTAGCACAGTACTTCAGACCAATCTTGCTGCTGCTGACCACGGTACAAAAGATCGAACCGGAGAGAAAGGAAAAGGGAAGGAGGAAAGGGGATCTCTTTGCTGATGACATGAACTTTTGCAAAGGTGGGTGCCTGACATACGCGCATAAGATATGTAATATTTGAATGCAGAGAATTAGACTTGGACTGATATTTGCACTGCTTTTGCTGAAGTAGCGAGACATGAGCAATGAGTCTGAGGCACATACTCTTGAAAATTCGAATGCGCGAAGAAAGTTGAATTGCCACCACGATCAATTGAAACATTTTCAAGTGTTTTTGACACGCCCACACGTGCTGACGCGCATTGTCCACCGCCCTCGCAAAGAGTGTGGGGCCTCTGCGGACTCTCCACCCCCATTCGGCCTGAATGTCTTCATTCGCATGAATTCCTTGTTCAGTGGACGTCACAGGCACTTAGTATCACCACCAGATGAACGCAAGCATTTGTCGTTCCTTTGCTCGAGGATATAGCGCAGAATGTGTCGGCAGTGGCCACCCACGTACGCTTCCCGTGGACTATTCTTACTCGGACGTTTAAGCCCCACTATTTGCTGGAGAAGCTTCATGGGAAGACAGACAGCAACATCACAAACGCAGAACAACCTTTCGAGCAAACACACCAGCTGCTGCCAGAATCATCGACTCTATAGCCATTCTTTGCCCTTCCTGTTGCGCGAAGGTTGGAGCAACCCGCGCAACTGCAGAACCTCAGTGGACCATCTTGTCCGTTCGTCTTGAATCTATCAGGCACTTGGCCATCCAGTGCCTTCAAGAAAGATGCAGCAGATGCGACAATGGATGCGGACCATCGCCAGTACATGTTGACCCGCCTGCGTCCGCTCGCAGAGAAGCTTGGGCCTCAAGGACCTGCTGCGTGTAAATGGGTGTCTTTGAAGAGTCACTTGGCGCAACAATTCAATGATGGGCATCTCGAGAACCAACGTACAGAGATCCTCGAACTCTTCATAGAATGCTTGAGTGAGCAAGGCCAATTGCCCTACAAGTCTGCGCCCATCATACCGCAGTCGGCCACTTCGAGCTCTGGATGCGCCCCGTTCACGCCTCCATCGTCATCGGTTCCACAGTCGTATATGATGGAAGCTCAACTCTCATCAAGATCAACCCCCACCAATGCCAGCTCGAAATCTACCGTCGATGACGGCTTCATTCGAATCACCCCGACAACCTACGACGGTGCGCGATTCTCTTACTCGTGGAACAAAGAAGAGAACTTCGTTGGATGGCACATCTTGAAAAGGAATGAGCTACTTGCTCAGGTCAAGGACAACAAAATCTGGTTGACGTTCTTCCTTGAATCGAAGCCAAAAAAGAGCTACAAGTTGGAATTCAGGACAAAAAAGAAGGCTTCCTTTGACGTATCACTGGGTACGAAATGGAAGGATGAGGGAGAAGAGGAAGCTGATGAAAGCACCATCAAAGGCGTGGTCCGGAGGCAAGGTGAATTTTGTTTCGTTCCCTTCAATACCATCATTGTTCACAGTTCTAACACTTGTTCATGCAGAACCTCGGTCCAATAGCCCACCACAGACCCTGAACAGCAATCTGAACCCAGGCTATGGGATGCCTCCTGCTGAGTATGTTAGCGATCTGCTTCGCGCGCTGTGGGCACCCAGAAGCGATGCTTACATAGTTGATACTCCATCAATGCCTTCAGCCTCGAAACCTATACCTTTCAGACGAAGCGAAGGATCGCCATTTAGCAGGGTGGAGAGCAGAGAAGAGAGCAGAACAACGATGAAGACCACCTCCCCCGATAGTTCTATGGGACCTGTAGCGCCAATTGTCCCGGGAAAAAGTTGCAGGACGGAATCAGATGCCAGCACGTCTGGACCTGAGATCTTCGATAGATACGAAAACGAAGATGACGAATACTCGGAGAGTTCGGCTCCTGACAATCTCGACGAAGAGCGTGGGTCTTTTGACAGACGACCTCTAGCAACTCTAGAAGAGGAATGCTATCATAACCCGTGGTAAACCTGATGGTAGTGTGTGAGATAGCAGTCTTCTTTGTACATATATTTCTTTTGCTTGTTTCTACTCTCAGGCGTTTTCGGGATCAAGCGCACTCGATGGAAGTGTTCCTATGACAGTTGCTTTGAAAGATGTTAGCGTTGACTTTGCGTGTTGACGTGGCGTTGTATTTTGCAGAAACGCTACTTGTTTCGTTTTAGAAAGGAGTTTCGGCAATGGAGAACTGGAATATAGACATCGGAGCCTCACGGTACCACCTAGAAGTTTTGGGGGCGTTTTTGAAGATCAAAACTGGACGGTCTCTGTGCTCTCTGTAGGACAAAAATGAAAAACATAAAGCATACCGATGTGCGTCCGAACCGTTTTATAGTGTGTCGTTGTTCTTGTGCACATGCAACACTAAGCTCTGCAGGTGCCCGGGCGGCGGTCACCTACACTTCCTTGAAATATCCTCGAAGCAAACAAATAAGCTTGTGAGATAGCAGGTCTGCAACCACCCATTGGTCATCCTACGCTTTGCAACCTGTCTTTCGATCTATGTCCCGAAGCTTTTTCTGCCAAAAAGATCTACGATAAACAGAAACGCATGCCGATGCTCGCCTTCCTCCTCAAAGCCAATCGCTTGCAGCCTTGCAACACTCAGTACGTGGCGTGCCCTGTGTGCACCAGAACTCATGCCACATGCATGCTCTGATCAACACAGCAGATCGGTGGAAGATTCAAGTGGAGCAATGGTCATAAATCATTATTGAAACAACCTAGATGCAACGTGGTCTTTCGTTACAGACGTTGGTTTCAGGGGCTTGGCTGCGGTAGAGTTACTGGTAAAGGACGGTACAATTAAGCGAAAGGATCGCTAAATTTGGAGGCTTACCCCTAAGTTTGCAGGTAAATAAAAACTAACACGTCATTCACCACTTATTCCAACATGAAAAGGCAGCAAAGCCACTTGAGCAGAGCTAGATAGAAAATCCGCCTTAAAGAATACAGTGTTTCATTCACATTACCTCATTCTCTTTTATTTACTGCAAATAACGTACCACGAGAAATCGCAAACCGTCTTGTTCTTTGGTTTCCTCTAGAATCCCACCACAAGCCTTTTCAACAGCTGAAAGTTCGGCGTCCCCAACCCCGTCACTGGATCCCAGCCCTTCGTCGCATTCCAAGTCGCATACGGAATAATCCCACCTCCAACGACCGCTTCTCCAGTCTGACCATTAATGCCAGTGCAGCCAACCGCCGTGCCATTCGTGATATCATTGAGCGCCGTCCAGCCGGTACTGTAAAGCCAGGGGTTGATGAATCCCAGCGGCCCTTTGCCAACACGGAAACGGGCGTCGTTGAGCAGGGCGAGAATACCTGCTACGACCGGAGCCGCCGCGGAGGTCCCCCCTGAAGGCTGGACTGTGCCATCGTAGACAATAGCGTAACTATTTTCCGGGCGATTAGTTAATGGAGGAAATGTGATGGGAGGATGTACTCAGGCGTCAAGCTATGAGCAGAGATATCGGGGAATCCTCTTCCATGGAAGTCCGTATAGTCATCATAGTAGTCCTTGGTATCTGGATCGATGTGAAACCAGAGGTAGTCTCCGACGGCTCGCTGTTGGTACCACGGCCGACGAAAGTAGTTGCTGAAGCCGCCGGAGCCAGCCTTCCATGCGATCTCAGGCGTGACGCCTTCATCATCAAATTAGCGTATAATACACTTGAAGCGCAATAGGGAGCTCGGGAGCTGAAGAGCCAGGCTCCCAAGACACACGCAGGTTCCCGTGAAGCTCCCAGGCTCTGAGCTCTCAAGCAAAAAGATAGCAATTAAGTAATGAAATAGGCTTACCTTGCGTACCGCCGACGCTTAGGACGTATGGACATGATCCTGGGAACTGAGGAGTGAATTGTGTAGTATTTGTCCCATCGTTGGACATACAAGCTGATCCTACTCCAGTGTCTCCTGCTGATTCCAGCACGGTGATTCCTCTCAGACCGAGCATTCCGATCATGTTACAGACGCGGACTGCATAGGAGTAGGGGACGCTTTGCTCGTCATCACCGTAGGAGTTTGAGATGACTTGGGGTAATGCCCAATTTGGTTGCGAGAGAAGATACTGATAATAAGGAAGATAGGGCTCGTTTTGGTTGTCGGCAGCTGTAGGTTGATCGACGTTGGGAATAAAAGGAGGGCTACCACCAGTAATGAACTCTGTGACCGGGAGAGGGTGACTGATGCCAATGATATTTTCGACGTCCAGATTTGCTTCCCCAATCTGGGCTGTTACGGGATCCTGATCATTGGTAGCGTTGCTAATTAATTTGACCGTAAAGTTTTGTGCAGTTATATTAGAGATTTGTTCGTAGATGGCATTGTCCGCATAAAGTGCCGACTGGTTAAGGAAGCTTCCGAACCCAATCCGACTGCCTGATTTGACATTTGGGACGTATGAACCGATGTTGTAGAGTTGCTGGAGGCATTTTAGATTGATCTTTTGCTGACAAGAAGCGTCGATGGTGCTTCTGGTACTGTTGATCCTGTATGGTGCAACATCGTCTCTCTTTCTCCTGATGCTTCTCGTTCTCTTCGTTGTTTCCACTAGTCGCTTCGTCTGGGTAAAACCTGTGACATCGGCAGCGGCCTTTCCAAAATAGGTGACGGGTGAGACGAGGTCGATGTATGGCACGAGATCGTCCGGAATGGAATATTGCTTGGCCCGGATCTTCGAGACACCAGAATTCTGGTATGTCAGGAATGTTGTATTGAGCAGAGAATTTGCGTTGCCAACGGTCGTAGCAAAGTTGATAAAATGACCGTCATTGATCATCTGCGAAATTCCACTTGCTTGAAGCCACGATTCCACTGCCGTGATGGTTTCTGGCGCCGGTGCGAACAACGCGTTGACAGCATCCGCGTCGAGATGATTACCATATTCAGCATTGCCTGGAGTGGAAACTGCGAGCAATTTGGGCTCCAATTGATCAAGGTTCTGCTGCGCAAGACCAATCGTGAGGGTGAGTGAAGTGTCAGGGTGAGGAGCAGTTACTTCAGCCCATCCAACTGGAAGGACATGCAACTTCTCATGAACCGCACCAAACACTGGCAAAGATTGCGACAGCACCGCCGCAACGAGAGCAGCCTTGAAGAACATAACTGAAGCTTGAAAAGACCGTTGGACACCCAAGGAGAGGATAGAGAAGGAGTGGGAATGAAAAGGAACGGCGAGCCGGTCCTGGGATGGCAGGAATGCCACTTTCTCTTATCCATCTCTGTTTGTTATCATCCTGACCCACTTGGAAGAGGAGCTGTAATTGCTCTAGATTATCCGAGGTCCGATTATTGACAAAGTGCCCAAAGCTGGCACTAAATAGGCTGAGATGATGCTGGGATCGTCATCACGACATCTCGCGATGTGAGAGAAGTTTGCTTCCGGAAGGTCAGCAGAAGCTCACGGGCAGTGCTGGGCAGTTGCGATCCACAATTTTCTAGGCCCCGAGGTGGTCCTGGCTGTGAAGGGTAGCTTAGAAGTGACCATATTGATGCCTATCTAGAGCACCTTCCTGTTCCTGAGATTGTTGACGGTTCCTGAAAATGGACCTTCCAGTGGGCGTTCGGCAGATTTGCTGTGCCCCCATGCTGCAATGCAGGTGCAGGGGTGTGATGGCGGGGTCCTCCTCGTCGAACTCTCTTCGAAACACCAACCAACAGTCGGGATGAGCACTCACAATTAAAAACTTCGGTTATTGACAGCAAGAAAGACCGATGCGCTGAAGGCGTGTTGGGTGGGCCAAGGCTCGCCGCTCGAAAGACAACACTCACCGCTCCTCGATAGGTATTCGCTGTCTGAACACAGGGCGCTAATTCCATCACGACCGATATTCCACTGAGGTTAAGTCACCCCTGATGGCAACGATTTATCTCATCCAGTCTAGACGGCTCACGGCAAGCTGCTTCATTACATCCCAGCATATACAGACTCCTAGTAGAACATTTACACCCGGCTAGGTGTTTCTGACTTGGTTCAGCTTTTTCGACGCTCCTAAGCGCAACTTCATGGAAACAGACGAAGATAGAGAGCCCGTCTTCCTTCTCTAGTAGGCTTGTTTGAGAATGTGAGGTCAAGACGATCAGTTTAAAGTGAAACTGTCTAACAAGGCTCCCTCCATCATCTTCTGTTACCATACCGCTCTCCAAGCATGCAGCAACCTTGCAACATTGTCGCCATCCACCACTTTTCCCGTATTCCTGTGTGCAAGGCTCTGAGCCTCAGCTGGTGTGGTCTCGAATTTGATCTTCATCCCTTCTCTATGCATGTTCTGTGCCTCCCAGAACGAGAGTAATTTCCTGCTTGGATTCTTCTCGATGTCCTTCTCACTGGCTCTCAGCTTCTGAAGCCAAGCTTCTCGATCGACCACCTCGAAGCTCAAGCCTGCTTCTTTCAGGGCAGGAAGAAAATTTTCCTTCCACGAGAACGGCCGAGGATGAACGAGGTTGAACACCAGCTGCGGCTCTGCCGTCTCCATTCCTCGCGAGATCGCTCGGTCTAGCTGCCCGATGTCCAAAATCGCCTGGGACAGCGTGTCAACATCGATCCACGAGCAGCGGTCCGCACTGCCAGGACTATCGGGTAGAACACCAGTCCTCAGTGCCGAGCGAACCATGAGTGGAATCATCTCATTTGGATTCCATAACATCGATCCAGACTTGGGAGATGGGATGATCTGCCCAATTCTCAAAATCGTTGCCCGAGCTCCACCAACAGTGACGGCCTTCTCTATGATTCTTTCTGCAACCAGCTTGGAACGAGCATATCCTGTAGGTGACGCATATGTCAATTCCTTGATTGGATCTTCGGAGATGGTGACTTCGGCATCGGCATAAGGTGCTGGTGTTGCCACTGCGGTTCCAACCGAGGAGCAGAAGAGAAGATGAGAAGGCCTTGAAAATGGAGATGAGAGAGAAAGGTTGACAAGATTTTGTAGAGCTGCCAATTGAGGTTCGAATGATCTCACCGGCAGAGCGAAGTTGACTTCCCATGCACAATGAATGATGTGTGTCGTCTCTGCCGTGAGTTTCTGAAATATTTGAGCTGGCAAGTCAAGATCTGGTTTGGTCAGATCTGATAGGAGTGGATGAACTTCAGCGGCTGAGGTGATGTGAGTCGAATGTCGTTCTTCCAGGGCTTCATTGAGCCTCTCAATTGCTGTTTGAGCTGATGATGTGGTTCGCAACAGGCAGTAAATCTTGGAAACATTCGGTAATTTGATGAGTTTGGTGAGAATATGAGAGCCCAAGGACCCGGTTGCGCCAGTGAGAAGCTGAACTTCCTGTTAGCAAGAGCTGAGTGCACTCAGACAGGGTACATACCACAACATTGCTCTCAGGAACTTTCCCTTCAATTTTCTCACGCTTGACAGAATGGGAGTACTCTTCTATGAGGCGATCCATCTCCGAGATCTCGTCCGCTGCCCAGCTAGTGCTAGTCTTCCCAGACCGGATATCCAACAAAGCTCTGGCAAGCTTCGCCGTATTACCAGAGTCATATACCACCATTGAGGGACATTTCGAAGCGTTGCCACCCAGAGAAAGATTTCGAATGATCAAGCCTCTCATCTGGATAGCTTTCTGACTATCCACACCAGCTGAGAAGAAGTCCTCTTCTGTGTCCCTCAAAAGAACACCCAACTTCTCGAACTCCTCGACAATCCATTCCTCCATCTTTTCCTTATCCAGTACGAGAGTCCCCTCTTGACTACTCTCCAATCTCTCATAAACATCATCAATAACATGCTTGAACTCCCTATACACCTGCGCTCTCTTAATTGAGCTCTTGTCAGTCGTCGGGCAATCTACTTCTTCTCCGAGAACCACAACCATCTCCCTACTAATCTGCGAGAACCCCTCTGCCCTCGAATTCGCGTCTTCAATTGCGGGCCACACCTTTTCCAAAAACTCCTCATCACTCAAACCCCTTGCAGCCTCAGCTCTAAACAGCAGTAAACCAGGAACTGGTCTATCGACCCCACACACCACAACCTCTCTCACCAATGGGTCCTGCTGAATCCTACCTTCAATCGGAAGCGGCAGCACTTTCTCCCCATTCGTCAACGTAACTCTATCATCGAGTCGCCCGACAAATTTCCATGCGTTATGAATGGAAGGATGGGCGATGAAGAGGTCTTTGGTGTGGAAAGAGTTGGGAGGGTCGTTGGAGTTAGATGTCATTTTCCCTTTATGGCCGTCTAGCACTACGCACTCGCAGATCGGGCCATCGATGGGCTTCATCTTGATGAAAGGTGCGATATGCGGTGGTGGGCGGAGGTAGTTCCATGCTTTGTCCTCTTTAGGCCGATTCAAAGAAGTGAGGATCAGAGCTACTTCGGTGCTGCATTGCTCGTCAGTCTCCTTCCCTCACCTTGCGGAGAATTGGGAACTCACGCTCCAAACGCAGTCCCGAAGTGTATCCCTTCTCTTACCATCAAATCTCCCAGCTCGTCAGGACACCGACTCCCGCTGCAGCTCACCACTTTACATTTCTTCAGCACCTCAATACCATCCCTTTTCTCGCACAGCAGCTTCAACACATACGGCACCGTCCACACAATTTCCGGATTCGCGGCTCTGATCGCTGCTGTCACAGTGTCGTGAGTCTGCGGCGCGTGGCCATTGAACATGTAGATACATTTCCTCTTATAGATAGCTTGAATGAAGGAGATGAAACCATGGGCATGGAATAAGGGGACGGATTGAAAGGCGATGAGCGATTGAGCCGTGAGCATCGTTGCGAGAAGCCGTTTGTGTGTGTAATGTATTGGACGTGGGAGCCCGGTCGAGCCGGAGGAGTGCATCATGATCAACTTCTTCAAATTCTCTTTCTCGCCATCAACACCTTGCCTCTCGAAAGGAGGTGTGGTGTCATCTGGGAGGTCATATTGCTCTCTAGTGAGGATCGGGATGAGGCTCAAGGATAGAACCTCCGAGGTCTTCGTTGCTAAGTCCAAGAATTGGGAGGCATAAAGCAAAGTCTTTGCTCCTGCATCTTGAAGCAAGTTCACGCATGCATTTACAGGTAGGCGGGGTGAGAGGATGAAAGTCGTGTAACCGAGTCTTCCTAGCCCGAGGATCGTGACGATGTAATCGAGATCTGAAATCCCGTAGATACCAACGATTTCATTTTCATTCCCATCCTATTATCCATCTTATCAACATAACTTCTTTCTCCCGATCTCAAGTCATAAAAGAAATGTGGTAGGGAAAGGGGCGGACAACGCACGAGTGATCTAAGTCCAGCTTCCAAGAGAGCCTTCGCAGCACCATCAACAAGCCGGTCCAATTGCTTGCCAGTAAAAACCTCATAATCCGCAACCCCTAACTTTGATTTTGGATACGCGATTAAAGGACTCTGGTCGTCGTCACTTGCTCGCTCGCGGATCACTTGGTCGAACGTGTAGATCGTCTGCGGCTTCAGCACTGGCTGAGCCCCGGCATCGCCCATGTTTGAAACCTGTTTCCTAATTCGGGAATTTCAAGATCACTTCAAAGTATTTGTCGAGGAACACGTGCCAAGGTTTGTGACTCCGCAGCTTTCAAAGGTTTCAAAGTCAAGTGACAAGAATACGCATGTACGAGGGAAAAGCAAAGCATGGACGTTGAATAGGCTTCTAGAAATCGGAGCCAGAGATCAAACGTTACAGACGCTACGGACGGTTGAAAGATCCTTGAGATGTGCAGATGCGAGGAAGGGGGAGGAGGGTGATAGGGGTTGTGAGTGGGAAGGATGCACACCCCCTGAACCTGGTTCGTGCAACATCATATCTGCAGGACAGGGACCTGAAGAACGCTGTTGGTGCTTAAAGATCCTGGGATAAACGGGACGATGGATGGATTGATCCGTGATGGGATGAGAAATCTTGGTGCCGAGGTCGATTGTTACAGTTGTTGGGCTGTCCGAAGATCGAGTGGCGTTCGGATGGGTTTGAGAGTGTGCAACTGTATTTGTTTACACATTTCGAGACTCATGGAGGAGCTTTACGAGTTAGGTCAATTTGTAACGAGTATGGGGATGCGTTTGAAGCCAGTGAATTTATTTCAGAGAAGTGGGCTATGATTATTAACTTGTCGTTTCTTTCCTTTCTTTCCTTTCTTCTTTCTTCTTTTCCCCCTGAGTCCTCTGTCTTCTCCCTCGATGTTCCAGCCCCCCACGCCTCGACCGTTTTATAGGAAGTGATCGCCGCGAGAGCTTCCTCACCCTCAAACCCACGGATCGTATCTAGGCTCAGGATTGGGCCCCTTCGCGATACGTGGAAATTTAGTCGGAGATCTTGGGGATGAGTGATTTGCAGATGATCGTTGCTTCATCTGGAGAATCGTCCGAAGAGTGATCTTGCGAATGCTTACGGTGGGATATCGATGTCTTACAGATCAGATCCTAGGGATGTTATGTCGCATCAGATCGTTAAAATAACGTGCTTCGTATTCCGTGTATGGTATTTCTAAAGTGAGTAAAAATGAACTATAGAGCTCCAAGCTCCAGGCCCACTCTCAAGGAGGACTACGTTTGCCCCCCAAACCAAGAAGAGCAAATACCTAAGACTCGACAAGTTTAGTAGTCTCGATAACTTTCTCTCCCTCCTCGGTATCGTTCAAGCCACCCACAGTCCATTCTCTGACCTGATGGCCCTTCCACATGAGAAGTCCAATGAAACCAAAGGACAATACATCGAAGAATGCCATCATCCCATACGTCCACCCAACATTGACATCCGCGACCCAATCATTGATGTAGAATGCGACCGAGAGGCCGAACACCAGACGTAGCATGTTTGCAGTGATGCTGGCTTCTGCTGGATGTGACACGAAGCATTCACAAATGTAATTGACCGTAATTGGGATCAGTGAGAGGGAGCCGAAAGTCACGAAGGCTTGTCCAACGGCTATGACGACCCAGCTCAGATGGTACTTCAAGGCAGCACCAAAAAGTCCCAATCCAATAGGGTTGAAAATGAGGGCTGGGATCCAGAGTGCATGTAGACGATATTCGGGCTTCCAGACGCCTCCGTTCCGTGCGCAGATTGCGAGTGGGAGTCTGTCGCTGACGAAGTGCCCGTAGATCAGGGCAATTACGATGCCCACCCAGTGAACGAATGAGACTGGATGAATCTGATTAGCTAGAGTAAAACAGTGGAAAGAAGGGGGAAGTACAGTTGGCATTCTCTGTGGTGGTGAATCCATATCCTCCAATCTTCACTGGCTTCTGCAGGAACACAGGAGTGAGGGCATTCATTGCGATATAGAAGCCAAAACTGATCAATGTAAAAACACTCAAGATGAGCGTAACTGGAGATACGAGAACGATGAATGGAATTGCTGCAATTCGAGCCTAGAATTTCGTCAGTTTAGAGTTTCTTAGCTCATACTGAGTTGGAGGATCGGGCTCTTACAGTTTGACGTGCAGAGGACTTCGGGGTAACCCGTGTGCCTGGGAAGAATGTGGCGATTCTGTTGGAAAAGAAGTTTTCTGGTGCTGGATTGTTTACTGCGTCTGGTTCACGAACCCAAGAGCTTTCATGCATGAACAAGAAGCATGTTATGATCGTGAATCCGAGAAGTCCCACAGTCCACCAGAATTCCAAAGTCCACGATCGATTGGCAGAGATATACGCTGACAGTGTTGGACCTGCGACACTTCCAAAGTTCAAGCACCAGTGAAAGGCTGTGAAGGCTCGACCTCTTTGGTGGAGGAAGAAGAGGTCAACCAAAATTCGTGGGCCAAGGACTCCGGTAACACCTCCGAAGAACCCGGAGAAGAATCGGGAAACGATGAAGCTGTTGAATTGATTTTTGTGGACCATCAGAGCTCCCCATACTTGTGTGAGGAGGCAGGCAATCAATGTCCAGAATATGACTGAACTGCGGCCCAACTTGAACGAAATGGGAGCGAAGAAGAAGCCTCCAGTGGCCAAACCTGCTGAAGCTGCCGAGTTCTATCAATTGTTAGTTGAGACCTTTTCTGAAAAGTCGGGGTTTGAGAACATACTTGCCATGCAATATGTGTAGTGCTTTGCTTGTAAAGAACGGACTGTGGCTTGACATTGAGCTGACCTGCCAGAGGTGCTACGAAGCCAGAGAACACAGCCAGGCATAGTACTGCAACAATGCCGATTTTCTTGCTCATAGGCCAGTTCTACCATGAGTTGTCAATGGTGTTATCCTTTCTCCAGAAAAAAATTAGACCTACCAAGGGATCTCGAGGGTCGTCACTTGGACGAGGAATCAACGTAACTCCATGATCCTGTTTGAGCTCGGGGGTCTTTGGTTCCTCGGATTCATTGGCTTGCTCAATGCTCGGGGCCAATGTCTCTTCCTTGTTGCCCTCCATTATGAGATTCTCGTCGACGAGAAGTGAGGTCTGTCGTGTTCAAAGATTTGCCGGGTGGTTGAAAAGACCCGGTTCTCGGATGGCAAAAGGTTTGGAGGAACAGATTCGTGGGAAGGGCTGTAGGATCACACACCTTCTTCTTTCAGGGACTCGCATATGCGGGATCCTTTGCAGCTTTATCCAGTCTTGCAGGGGAGCTCGTCGTTCTGGATTGTCAGATTGAAGGATGCACAGTCTCTGCAACTAGGAAAGGTTACACAATACATCCCGTCTTACCGATAACCTTGCAATGCTACAAGGGCAAACGTTAGACTAAAGGTCAAGGGTTTCTAGGGGCTCAGAAGAAGGACTTCGCCAAAATTTGACAAGACTTGCGAATTCTCGGAGCAAGACCAAGGATGTTCTTGGTCTACCAATGGGATTTGCCCAGCCCAAAGTTGGCTCTGCAGCAACCGATACAGCATGCATGTGCCGACGGTAGATTAATCAAATACTGTGCAGGATTGCATACCGTCCCAATCATCAAGGTCCAGCTTCAAACCTGATAGACCAGGGTCGTGTCATCTCGACTCCGCTTGTGTGGATTTTTGTTAGTATTCTGCCAGGCTGTTGGGGGTGGCTTGGGTGAGCTTATTCGGACAAAGTGGGTTGATCCCGACGACCAACAGCGGCATGCGTGGCGCAAGACAACTGAATCAAGGTAGGACGAGGGCACAGCTGCGGGCTGACTGTGCGGGTGCTCTGGGGAAGTCAGAACAGATGCGGGAAGTTTCCTCGTAGACTGCGGAGGAAAGCAACTTTCCCACAATGTCTTGGAAGGACCGACTTTCCTGACTACAGTCCCGGGGTCATCCTGGACTGGAGTGCGTTGGAAGTTGTCGACAGGGAATTTCTCCGAATTTGCATCCGAAACAGTTCCGATTTCAAAGGTTTCCAGGCCAGGAACAGCTGGTGCTTGCGGGAGAGACAGCAGGGTTGTTTGCGGGATGGAAAATCCAAGCGTGCCAGTACCACTGGACGATCCCTGCTTTCGTCTACGACAAATTATCCCCGACTGACGGAGAATTCAAATGCCAAATGTTATTGGGACGTCGTTGATAGCATTTCGAGACTTCTTGGTCTCGGTCACACCATGCTCGCTTCTCAGTGCTCCCGTTCTAGAATCAGGAGATTGACCTGCAGTGGAGAAATGGAAGGTGGCTTTTCCCCATAGGTAAACCCGAGTTTCGAAGTCGACTGGGCGAACCATACGAGAAAGTATTGTGATATCACAACGGGAAATCTTGCACCTCAAGTGAGGCGTTCGGAATCACAACACCCTTCGGCAAGCCTGACCTATCCCCACGCTTCCCACAGCCCAGGGGTTCACTCCTTTCAAGCCACATTCGAGAAGGTGTCAACGCCAGACTTTCCTGGGATAGGTGCAATTTATGCTCTGTCGGGATTTGGAAGCCTCCTTGAAATACGAAGGACTGAATTCCATTTGATGAGTTTCACGGGCCAGGCGCCCCTCTGTTCCGTTTCGATTTCCTTCGTCGATCTCAATTGAGGTTCTTCCAGAACGACCAATCACACCTGAAAAGTTCCAACAGCATGCAAGAGCCATCATGTTTGCTCCACCTCGCAGATCAAGCACAGGCAAGTACAGGGACAAGGTCATGACTTCGAGCTTTGTTGTTCATCCCAACGGACCGAAGTCCGATTAGCTGCTTCCACTTAAAGTTCCGTCCTTCCATCACAACTCCTAGATCGAACATCGTTCCGAGGATCCTCTCCAACCCATTGGTTTCACGCAAGTCAGGGTTCTTGAATTTCCGAAAGCAGAGCAGATCCTAGGCTCCGATGTCTCTTGTTTCGCGGGAAAGGAGTTCTCCGCTGTGATTATCACAAGCCATGGGTGTTCATGCGCTGAGTTTGCTGAAAGGTTTCCAGAATGCAGGTGACAGCAACCTGTTGTGGCATAAACCCAGTCCGCTGGAACGAGGGAATGCAGGTACGGTCCACCCAGAGAGTTAGGGGGAAATCGTCCTGCCATTGGATGCGTCGGGCACAACTTCGATGTAGTGACAGTCGATTAGATCCTGTCAAGGAGTGCACACCAAAGTACAAGTAAATCTGTCACGCCGCTGATCGTTGCTGTGCTCTGTTGATGTTTGCTTGTCATTGCTTATGCTTCACGTTTGAGTCAGGACTCATAGCAGTGTCAGCAACTAGTCATGTCTTCAACGAAGCCCATCCCGATTGTTGACCCAGGGGCGGTCGAGTATAACAGGAGGATTATCCTCGCAGCCACTATAACGGTGTTGGTCCTCTCGAATGCATCCTACGTTCTGCGGCTTGTTGCACGGCGAATGCAACATCAGAGATTGCAAGCAGATGACTATTTTATGGGACTGGCGTTGCCTTTTAGTAAGTTTGATCTGGTCGTCGAAGAGATTCCCTTGATATAGGCATATTTCGCTTGAAGAGAAAGCCTTTATTTCGAGGAAAGAAGTTCAAATGCAATCAAGTCCGTACGGAAAATCCGCTGACAAGTCAAACTTACAGGTTACATTCCTGCTGTCTGTTTACTTTACGGTCTGACATGCGGTTTGGGTGAACACGAAGTGAACGTATCGAAGACAGACCTCAGAAAATTCAATATTGTAAGCCTTCACTTCCACCATCTTAATTCTGTGGTCACTAACCTCAAAAGTCACTCTTCACTCTCCAAAGAGGCAACCCACCATGTCTCTTCTGCGTCAAGACATCCATCTTGATTCTCTACGCTCGCCTGTTTCGCACTCCAACCTTTAAACGGGTTTGCATCGGAGTGTGGGTGTTTACGCTGGTAAGTTCGATGAAAAGCCCCTTTCTTAACTCGCCCGCTAATACGCTTTCAGTGCTGGGCAATCGCAGCATTTACGTCCAATATCCTGCAATGCACACCCGTCTCCTACTTCTGGAACAAAGCACAGCCAGGACACTGCATCCCCAACGCCCTGATCACCATCGGCATGACAAACGGCGTCCTCTCCTTCGTTGGCGACCTCGTCATCCTCGCGCTCCCAATTCCCATGATCTGGAAACTACAGATCAACACCAGACGAAAGATGGCGTTGAATGGAATCTTCCTCCTTGGAGGCTTCGTTTGCTTGACGAGTATCTTTAGATTCGTTGCGCTGGCCCGTATTAATGTTAAGGACATTACCTGTAAGTTGACCTTTCACCCCATTATGTACACAGCAACGCTGACGGAACGGCAGATACGCAAGTTGCACCTGGCCTGTGGACATACATCGAGCTGGGTATCGGAATAACCTGTGGCAACCTGCCTCTCCTACGTCCCCTTTTCGGTCGCTTCTTGGCTGGCACTCGAAGTGGTACCAACAATAGTGGATACGGGAACTCGAAGTCCTTGAACTCATATCCCCTCTCTCGGGTCACAGCATCCGTGAACGGAAGAGGCGACACGGATGGGTTCCAGAAGATGAATGGGAACTCAAAATACGGCATAGAAGTCGACGTCGAGAGTGTTGGGGAAGGGAGTGAAGTCGAGTTTAATACAGCAGCGAAGATTGCGATGGCGCGTGCTGGAAATGGGATGGCTCATGGACCGGCAGATACGTGGGATGGGGAGGGGATTCAGGTTAAGACTGATGTTGATTTGAAGATTGAGAGGGTAAGGAAGGAGATTGAGATCGAGACTGCGAGGAATTACTCGCGAATGGCGAGGTGATGAGTAGCTGGCCTCGAAGAAAAAAATTCGCGATAGGTTGTATATTGTGGCTCGTGTCTGGGTCTGACCTATGAACCCATGACCTTTGAGGCGATTTTTTTTCTATATACCCTTCACTTTGTCAGCTAAGTCTGCCCAAATAGACGATGAGTTTCATCATCTCTCGTAGCTCCAAAAGTAGTTGCAGGCAATGCGTCGGGCAACCTACCTCCACATATCATCTCAGGTTGTGATATACCTTCCCAATTTGCTGTGATGCGTATGCAGCCACGATGTTCTGCGTTGGGAGCAGCCAATAAAAATGCACGCACCCCTTTCAAGCTACCACTCAACTTCAACAGCGGATTCTGCGATCTCGGAAAAGCAAGTTCAGAGCGGAATGGAGGCCCGCACTTTCCACTCGACGTGCAACAAAACAAAGCCCGCTATTCTTCTTGTCGGTGCCATGCGTTTCAAGGTGAAACCCCGCTTTCATCCCGAGTCTGAAATAACAGTAAGATGAAATTCAGTCTCAGAAACGGATCTACTCAAAGTTCAAGGAGTTCCAAGATCTGTCCATCGCTGTGATTCTCTAAAGCGTAACTCCTGGACTGGAAGTGATCTTTGTCAGCAAAGCTTCATGGGCATTTAGAGCAGATGCAGGCCTTCAATAGGTACACAATCACTCGGCCGCGGCCTTCCTTGAAATCTTTGGATAGGTCAAGTCTAGCTATAACTCAACAAACAAAGCTAAACTTTTGTTCTTTTCCGTTTCGCCGTACCTTTGCCCTTACTTTTGGTTGGCTCTCTATATTCCTCTTCACTCTGACCGGCATCATCCGCGTCAACCTCCACTTCTTCGGGGTCCATGCCCTCATTTTCTTCCGGGATAACGGGCGTCGCACGTGCTTTTCTCTTTCCTTTACCCTTCCCACTTTTCTTGTAGTGTTTCTCCTGCTCCCTCTCCGTCCAGCCTATATCATTATTCTTCGCCCACTCCACAGCATGGTCTGCAAAAGTCCGGCTCTCCCCTCCAAGAGGCTGGCTCTTTTTGGCCTTCAACTTGTTGACTGCCTCCTTCATCCTTCTGCTCCCTGCCACTTTCTCCTTCGGATTCCCAATAACGGCGGAACTAGTGGTGCCGGTCCCCACTGCACCATCGAAGAATCTCGTGATGTTGCTCTGCGTACCTTCCATTTCTCGCCTATTCATGTCTCGAATAACGGGGACAAGGACCTCATCAGTGCGCTCTTGAGACCAGCCTATGGTCGCCATCAAAAACTCTCTCAAGCGATCAAGATCTGGGACACCCCATTGGAATGGTTCAGGTGTAGAATCGACATCTGGTTTCAAATATGCTTCCGTGACAGCGGGACTCGGGAATCCAGGCGGCAAGAAAAGTTTCGCGGCTTGCGATCTCCGGAATTTCTTCCGGAAGGTAGATTTCTCGGTGGAAATTGGCTGATTATTGTGTTGCACAGATGCCCACCAGTCCTTGAACTCTTGCAGACCGTTTGCGTTAGGAAATTCAGACAGAATTTCGACCGCGGTGACGGGTCCAACGCCAGGGAGGCCTTCGGTGTAGTCGGAGCCCAGCAGATGGGCGATGGCGATCAGTTGGTCACGGGACAGAGACAGTTCTTTCTCAATTGCACTGGAGAGATAGCACTCAACCAATTTGTTGCTGTTGAACATATTCTTGTAGACACGAGTGCCGCCAAAGAGGAAGATGTCGCAATCGTCTGTGACAACACCATCGACGAGACCAAGGCGGACAAGCTCAGCGCATTGTGCTTCTGCTTCCATGGGAGCTGTTATATACGGGAGGCCGAAAAGTTGGAGAAGAGCTTGACATTCTGTGATCATAATGTGCGAAACCTCGTCTGCGTCTCTTCGATCTTTCTTCTGCTGATTTCGCAGAGCTTTGAGTTCTCTTTCATAAGACTCTTGGTTTTCTCGCTCTGACTTGTTGTTCAACGTCGAAGCAAATCTAGCATGTTCTTCAGCCTCGATGGCTAGCTGTGCAAGAAGCTCTTCATCTTCTGGGTCACTGAAGTCGCCGAATTCAGCATCCAGTTGACGCTCAAAAGATTCGTCTACCGAAAGTCGGCTTGGTTTTGACGACGAACGAGGTTCCGATGGGAATGTAGATGTAGAATCTGGCATGTTAACGTCTTCAAAGAGAGGGCTTGGACTTTTGGATGCCGGTATTGATGACTGCTTTTCGGCATCTAAATCAGGTTCTGGCATTTCGACGTCCTCAAATTCGGGAGAGGGTGATTTCGATCCTGGAGATGCAGCATCAGCACTACCTTCAGCGGGGTGCGACGCGTCGACTGCTTTTGCAGACTTGGTGACAACATCTCCATAGTCGCTTTCAGACCACTCAACCTCTTCTTCATCTGCCTGGTCTTCTTGATGCACTTCAACGACCTCGACTAAAGGCTGGCGATTTTGTGGAATATCTGACACAGGCGGCTCAGCCCCAACATCCTCCGCCAGCTCACCCAACTTCTCAGTCGGGCCCTTCTTCGGTAGCGGCGCATCGACAATCTCAACATCGCTCTCGTTGTCCGACGAATCAATCTCAATTGGTGCATGATTCTTTCGATATTCACGCTCTTCTTCCAAAGCTCTCTCTCGATCCTCGGCATCTAGCTCCAGATCGCGTTCTCGCTGAACTGCGACTTGGGATCTGATATCGTCTTTGCCAACCATCCATGGTGGTAAAGGTCTCGGAGCTTCTTCTTCAAGGGTATTATCGAAGCCACCCGCCATATCATCTTCGTCCCCTTCGTCTATATCTGATGCGACTCTCTGGGGTGCCTTTCCCTTCTTGCTGAAGATTGAAGTCCCAAAATCAAGTTTCTCGAACGGTAAAGGGCCGTCAAAGGGGTTCTTGGTATTTGAGACGACAGGAGCAGGCTGTGTTCTCTTCTCAGGGGCTTTCTGCCTCCTCGCTTTCGCTAAAGCAGTTTGTAAATCCATCTCGCTATCACTGTCACTATCAACAGTGACCGCTTTTCGCTTCGGAACTGCTGCATTAGCTCTATTATTGACAATGTGAGCTATCATTCCACCGCTGGAGCTAGTGATAGGCTTTGGTGCTTCTACAGGCCTCTGCTCAAATTCTGGCATGGGAACATCCTCAAAATCTTCTTCGTTCTCGGGTTCGGAGTGGTGGTGATTTTTCTGCAACGAAAGAGCAATTGCTTGTCTGAGATGCTCCTCATTGTCCGACTCGCCGACGTTATCTTGCTGTAAGGACATAGCAATAGCTCGATTGAGTTCTTCTTCCTCTTCATCAAATACAAGTCCATTGCTCGTTGAAGGACCCGGTTCATTGTCAACAAATAGTGATCCAGGCTCTTCTGATGGAACCCTCGCTGACCTTGAACTCTCTCCGTTTCTCGAACTATAGATTTGCTGTCGATGCCTAGCCATTTCCCGAGCCTGGAAGTCGTTGTAGCTCAAATTTTGATCGCGATTAGGGTTTGCCTTCGGTAGTCGATTAAGTCCCTCGACAGGAATATCCTCGAAATCCTCTCCCTCCTCGTCATCTTCCTCACCCTTCTTGAGTTCTTGATGCAAAGCATCAACATCAATCGGCCTTTCCCTCTCTCCTGCTCCCTTCTCCGTATTCACAACCCCTAACGCCCACCCTCCTTCCACGCCATCATTCTTGACCAGCACGTACTCTCTTCCCCTCTCGCCGGCAATTCTGCCACCTCCAACACCAAACAAACCATCCTCTCCATTCATCCCATTCAAGTTCATGAGTCTCTGCGTTAATTCGTTTCTCTCCCTCACTCTCTCAATCTGAAATCTCGAAAAGGCCATGCGATCTGGGAACATATCCTCCAACTGCTCCTTACTCAGCCCCATTCTCAGCCGACTCCTCAACCTCGCAGCATTCAGAATATTATACCTGTCACCGGCCGGCAAACTCATAAAGAACTCGCCATTAAAGTCGATCTTGCTGAAATCATACAGATTGACATCCTCTCCATTATGAAACTGCCTCGCATAATCCTCCAACTCTTCCGCACTCATGATCCTCGGATCATTCGGCTGTCCCATGCCCTCGATCCCATTTTCGAGTTCAGGGAGATGGTACGCGTCCGTCTTCCTGAACTTGCGATTTCGTTGGCGTTCTGCGGACGACATGCCCATCTCTCCTACATACACCATATTCGCCATGTCTGGCAGCGGCTCCTCCTCATCGACCTCATTCCTCAACCCTGCCTTCTCCCTCTCCCTTTCCTTCTTCCTCTTCTCCTCCTCCTCCTCACCCCTCCTCTTCATCTGCACCGCGAGCAACCGCCCCGCCGTCCTTACTGCATCCTCCCTGCGGCCCTCCCTCCTCTGCTTCCTCCCCAATATCGTCTGGCGCTTTAAGACCGGCGCGCCGCCATCGAACACAAACACCGGCTTGATGCCAAAGTACAGCAGCTTGCAGATGCGCCGGAAGAAGCCGACGACGTGCGAGTTGCGCAGCGCGTTGCCTTCCTTGTCGCGCACCGCTTTCAGGAACTGGTAGATCCAGATCGAGGCGTCGACCGCCAGGCGCTTGCGGTTGAGTGTCGGGAGGGGAGTCGGGCGCGCGGAGGGCGCGAGGATGGGCCAGAGGCCTGTTACTCCCATCGTGAGATGTCAGGCGCTCTGCGCTGTAGCGTAGGTTCAAGGTCGTAGTTGGGAGTAGGAAGTCGAGCTCAAGGCTTCGAGAAAGGAAGCTTGGCGTAGATGCGAAGTGGCCCGCACATCGTGTACTCCTTTTCTCAAATATACGTCTCCTTCACCTCTGTCCCCAGTTGTTGAAAAGTTCTTCCTGCAAGCAAAGAACTCACTAGCATGACGATGATGACTCGACACCGACACGCGCTCACGTGCATCGCCCGCTTGTAATCACAACCCCTGTCCATTCTTCACCCCTCCTTCTCACCCTGAAACCGTCCCCTCCACCTCTCCAATTACACGAAAATGGAGAAATCCCAAGCAGAAGACTACCTCACCTCCCTCCTCAACAAAACCCTACGAGTAACAACAACCGACACCCGAATGTTCCTCGGCCAATTCAAATGCACTGACTCCGTATGTGCCCTCTCCCCTCTCCCCTCTCCCCTCTCCCCTCTCCCCTTCCACTCTAACCCCCACAGGACCGCAACATAATCCTCTCCCAAACCTTCGAGTACCGGCTGCCTCCCCCACCAAAGCACCTCAACGAAGAGACGGTCACGCTCGATATGACTAGTCGGTACATGGGGCTGATTGTGGTGCCTGGGGAGTACATTGAGCGAATTGAGGTTGAGGAGTTCGAGAGCCAGGTGAGAGGACGGGTGAAGGTTGTTGGTGGTGGGAGTGGGAGTGGGAGTGGGACGAAGGAGGAGAGCTGAAGATTTGTGGGGGATTTTTGTGAGATTGCTTTTGCGGGATGGAAATACCGAAGCGTAATTCGAGGCAGATTGCAAGGGGCTACAAGTCAAGAGGGTATGGGGAGGCGTCCTTCATCTAGGAGAGGAGATGGAGCCGAAAGGACTCGAGATCTTCGTGGTACTCGCGCAGAAGAGGAAGGTCTACCCAGGGCCAAGGCATGGAAGGTTGTATAGGGCTCACATAAGGAAGGATTGAAATGTAGAAAACCTGCGAGCTTTTATTGCATAGCTACCAGCCCTATAAATACAACGCGCACAATCTTGCACCCTTTCCACCTCCCACCTATCGCCCGAAGATGTTATTACGAATTACCACCACATATCCCACCAGCCCGTCCATCGCAAAGACATTGCACGCGAGCAAGCAGATTGAAAAGGAGTTCAGTCAGTTTTCAATCCTTGGGAATATCCTCCGCCAGTCCGGTTCGACTCCCCCTCTCAAAACACCGTGTACTGCTACTCCTCCTTCAAACTACGCGATGGGGGTATTTAGGCAACGACAGTCTCCTGGCGACCCCTTGTCTCTCCATTCACGGTAGAGTCTTGGATGGAAGGCGCACCGGCCTCCTCTTCCTCTTCCTCGTCTTCATCCTCGTAGTCCTCGCCTCCCTTGTGAGCGGAGGCTGGGACCCACAGGCCGGACTCACGGTCGTTCAATGGTGCGTCCTGGCCAGAGAGGTCATGGCCCTCTCCGTTTCGCTGGATGTTGTTGCGACGGCGTTGAGACAGGGTGCGAGCGCGGGTTGAGAGCTTGGAAGAAACGGCTGCGTTGGCAGTCACCCAGTTGGTGAGAGCATCCTCGCAGTCTTGGATGATAGCCTTAGAGGCTTCGTATCCATCATATGCAGCACGGGTCTCGCCAGGAGTCACGGGGGTGTCATCAACAAGCTCGAGCAGGTGCTTTCCGTAGCCTGCAATGATGGCGAGTTTCTCGCAGTGCTCGCGGAGAGCATCGAATTGATAGGTATAAGCAGCCTTTAGCTTCTCGCGAGTGATATTTGAGAGTTGAGCTTCAGCGACCAAGGACTCGGCCTCGGCACGGACAAGTTCCTGCTCCAAAACGACGATCTTGGGGGAGTTGGGCTCCTTGTACTTGAGCTGAGCAATTTGATCCGTGATTTTTTGCTTGCCTGTTCACGTGATGAGCACAGTAACAATAGGTGGAGGGGAGCTACTTACGGTCTCTGCTGGGCTGAACTGAAGCCTCAATGTTGCGGATGCTCTTGATAGTAACACGATATTGATCATAACGATCAACATACTGGTCCTCAAGCTCACCAATTTCGTAGAGCAAGACGCCAAGCTTGTCCGTGACATCCGAAACATCTTCGTCGCAAGCCTCGCCCCAGATGGAGAGTTGTTGCTGCGCTCAATCAGCAAATGTAACGATTTCTGATTACCGGAAAGTCCGGAAGGAATAGCTTACAGCAACTTCCATGCGCTCGCGACCGACAAGTTCCATGCTGCGCATAACGTTCTTCTCCATCTTCACGAGCTGCGAGAGCTTCTTTGCAAGATCGGGGCCGAACTGGCCGGCAGTTTGGCGGCGAATAGCATGGCCTAATTCCATACACATCAGCAAAATGAACTCATAAACTGTATACAAAGACATTATAAACTGTAGAACGGCATATGAAGCGTTGCCAGAGAAGCGGCAGAGAGCTTTCTCTTGTAGGCAGAAGCGCAACAACATGCGACTGAACATCGTACGACAGTTCCAATGCGCATATACAATTGCTCTTGCTTGTTCTTCTTCTGCCACTGTTATCCAACACATCACATTCTCACAATGCCATTCTGTTGCGATGAGGAAAATGATGATGTATGAAGGCCACGTCATGAGAGAAGTCGAGAATGTACGGACCGAGGCCACCCTTTCCAAACAGCCGTCCAGACTTCGTGCTCGATGGTGGCGGAGGGGGGTTCTGGAGCTGCGAGGCCTGTAGAGCATCAGCTTCTGTCCTCACTTTCAATCCTGCGATGCGCAGCTGTTGCGCTCGGGACGTGTGGAAAAGAGGGGCTTACCGTCGGGGCCCGCGATTGTCTCATAGAGTATGTGCGATGCATTTTGCAGTCTTCTTAGTATTCTCTCGTAAGGGTCTTGCAGGGTCGTAGATTCGTGAGTCTTGCGCGAAAGCGTGAGAGTGGTGGTGTTATTGTGATGAGGAAGCTGTGTTGATGTGAGCGAAGGTCAAGCTCTCTTTAGTGTTGACCTTCCATGACGATCACTCCTCCACCCACCACGGATGACGTAGCGCGCTACGTGCTAGCGCACTGAAACAACCGCAAACATCCCAATACAGCAAATCATACGCCTCCATCTCGTCTCAATGCAGACTCCAAGAGTTTAAATTCCAAGGCACAGGGATAAATTGGTCCCTGAATCGCTGTTCAGCTCCGTGCTTCCGCCTCCGCGAATTGTCCACTCTCTCTCGCACAGATCTCCTCAAGGATGAACTCTTTGCTGTGCTGTAAGTCATTACTGTACAAGTACGTCTCGGCAGCCTGCCGAACTGAGTGGAGAGACAACCGCCACAACACCGTCTAGACTTCTAACGGCAATTTAAGCCTCATCATCACTATCTCTACGTCATGTTGTGAGTCTCTCGACCAGTGCGGAGTTGTGGAAATGAATCAATCTTGAATTCAAGTTCGTTCAGACGCTATGTCATCCTAGTCAGGTCACTAGATCCGTTTCGCTGAACTCTACTTGTCATGTTGCTCTCCCAACCGGTAGTGAGGTGGCTGTACTCACTAGGTAAGGTAGGTTGACGACTACCGTGTCACGTGTGCGATGATCATTGAGGAGAACTATCTTCCGAGGTGGGATGAGTTTGTATTGACCACATGCGTCGACTTGTGTGGGGAACGGAGCCTGATCGTGGTAAATATAACACTGTCCATACCCATGACAGACGACTCAAGGTTGTCACGAACAGACCACGAATGTGGAGATATTCAACGACATCTCATTGCCTCCCGTCATAATGCAGTGAAGCTAATTAGTCTATCCCAAACCTCTCATAATTCATGATCGCCATCCCATTGCATCTCGACCACTTTCTTTTCCCCTCTCTTTCCCTCTTTCTCTCGCCCCAATGCCACATACTCATACATTATGATACACTCTAAAGACGCTGCAAAACACACATGCTTTTCCCAACCCTGAAACCATTCTCCGGACCGTGCATCAAAGCAAATGAACTTCAAAAACCCCACCCATCTCCCAAATCCACTCTAATCTCCTGCCGTGAGGGGCATTGTATCGTGTGATATATACCGGTACCCCGAAATTCAATGTTTTCCCCATTTCCAAACGAACGAACGAAGCAAGGGTATAAGAACTAGTTATAAACCAAAAAGGTAGACAAAATTAATGCAAAACAGGTGGGTATCTCGAAGTCTATGTGCTGGCAAACCAAAACGAGTGTAGGAAAAAAGCAAAGCTATATAGAGTGACGCTTGCTCGGGGTTGAACGCTGGATTTGAAGGGAAGAAAGGCGTTGGTTGTACGGTATTCCTTCAACAGACTGTACCCGGAAGTCTGTGCGGAGAAATAGAGCGTAACGCATAGTCGAGGATGTCAGGATTTCCCGAGTCATTAACTGCATATCCGCCAACGCTTCTGTAAAATCCATTAGCATTGTGACCAACTCGAAAAATGCAAGAGAACGGAGAACTTCAAAAAGTGAGGCAGCTTTTAAGAATTCGATCACGGCCCCAGGTCTCACACCCCAATATCACAAATTCACGGGTATAAGCTTACCGTGATGCTCGGATTAGGCACTGCACCTGCGTTGACCAAGATGTGCTTGCACCTCTGCAAGCGATGCCCCTTCTCTACGAGGAACTCCTTTATCCTCCGATCCTCCGTATACCGATTGATACGGATCCTATCGTTCAGCTCCCGCAACTTATCGACCACGGATACGTAGACACTCTTTTCAGTGCCATCAGCGCCTTTCGTACAAGAATTCACCATCGCCACGCGTCTTGCTGGCGTCTCCAGCTCGAGAACGTATTTCAGCAGGCCATCGAAACCGCGAATGGCGATGTTGTACACTAGTGTGTTGCCCTCGGGGTCTAGAACGTGAAGGGCTTCTCGGAGCGTGACATCAGTCTGGGGAATGAGAATCTGGAATAGCTCCTCGGTTTGAGCAGCTGTTTCATGAGCGCGGTTGGCGTTGGAACGTTCCTTGGTGACGATAGCTACAGATCAAATTAGTGCTATGCTACAGATTTGTGTAAAGTCTAGATATCGGGATTGTGTTTGCTCATCAAACAGATAGGTTAAAGAGGGTGTCTCGGTTCACGAAACTGCTCCCAGACTGGCAGACCTTGAGAGAGCAATAGTAGGAAGATAAGCTCACCATGGGCAGGCGTGAGGCCTGTTTCGTCTGGAGCATTCCTGTCCCGGCCATGGGCACAAGCACAGTTCATTTGATCTACGTAAGAATTTGAGTGCGCGTTGGTTTGGCCACAGATCCGACATTCAAAGAATCCAAACCAGCTCTCGCCCTTTGCTCCTCGCGCAATGTCATTGAAGCCATACTTTTGGACCTCGGCCTCACCAGATTCGGCGAGGAGTTGCTTGATATCTGTTATGCCGTCTTGAATTTTCTGATAATCAGCTTCCGATTCGGAGCGGAGTTTAAGGGACGCATGGTTCATCATCTGAACGGTCGATCTTCCAGCGGTGTCCAGGGACCGGAGCTGGTGTTCGAAGAATGGGAATACTTTCAAGATCTCTGGGTACAGGTGTCGGGGAAGTGGGTGCTGGAGCAGGGCATGCAACGGTGTTCGGCCGTACATATCTCTCTGGGTAAGTAAAAGGCCTGGTGGGGTTCGGCGGGGTTTGAACCACTCCAAGAAATAAAAGAGATTCCCTTTAAGATCCTGTGGGTTGAGAACGTGAAGAGGATTCTGACCAAAGACGTTCTGATTGGTGCCAAAGATCTTTCGGTCAGTGGTGTCGCTCCGTTGGACCAATTGAGCGAAATAATCCATTGCGACTCCAGCAACCATCAAGAAATGAACCGGAGAGTTTCCAGCAAAGTCGTCCTTCTTAACGTTCCCTAGAAGTTCCATAGCAGTAACGAAGTTTCCCAATTCCATGCTCCGAGCGTGGACCATCAAAGCATGCCACAGAGTAAAGCCGCATACCGAACATCTCTCAAATGCGTCGAAGGCGTCCAACATACTGTGATCTTGACCACACGGTATGACTCGAAGAATACCGTTCCATAGACCAGCGTGGGGATCATGTCGTGGTGGTTTCACGGGCTTAGGTTGAGGCAGAGGCGGCAAAGGCGCAGTCTTCGGTTGATGATAAGAATACTGGCTTGCCAGGCTCACCACTGAGGAATTCGTCGTTGCGATGGAATCTCGATGACTTGAATAGTCGGGATGCGAGAATATTGATGCTGCTCCAGATGATATCCATGTTGAATTGGTCGAGATAGTCTCTATTGTGGCGATGGAATTTCTATCAAACTCAATGTTGGCGTTTCTGTTTCTATCATTTTGCTGCATTTGATCAAATGTCTGAAGAAATTCTTGCCCAAGTGGTGTCGAGTTTTGGGGAAGCTGCGGTAGTGGCGGCAGTGGTTGGCGAGGTTGAGGCTGTATGGGTCGGATTGGAGCGACACCTCTGGACTGTATCGTTGGTGCTGCAGCTATCTGGTTGGAGGAAATCGACTCTGAGACTAAAGCATACAATTCTATGATTTTGTTCTGCGCCAGCTGTTAGAAATGCGACAATATGGTGGGCATGGAAACGCACGTCTCTCTGCGCCGGATTAAGTGGGAAGAACCAGTCACGAAATCGATTCGAATACGTCTTGTACCTGTAATTTTTTCAGCAAACGACATCTCCTCCCTCGCAAAATATAACTTACGACCAAGTCAACCTTGGCGTCATTGTAGACTCGATCTGAGGGAAGCTCATTCCAGTCATATATAAACGTATCAGCTCTGGCTGGTACGCTAGTTCCCAGCCCTTCTGGAGTCTCATCCCATCTGGATCGAGGATATCTTGAATTTTTCTGCATTGCTCATCCGTCAAGGCGAAGCATTGGTCCTTGCTGGGCAAAAGGGGGTTTTTGGAAGCCATCTCGATGGCTCAAGATACATGCGCCCAGGTCAACGGTTTTGATCGAGCCCGATTGGTGCCATCCGTCGAGGCAACAACCACCACGACCGCGAGGCTCGATTGTTGACATAAAGCGCATGCGCACTGCGATATGTTTTCCTGTGTAGAGAAGTCGGTTTTTCGCTGTCCAGGCTGCCCTCGTTCGTCGCGACTCTCAGTGAAATTGCATTGCACGCTGACACAGCCGAGGTGGCATGGAGGGATTCAGCTCGCTGATATGGTTTGGGAAGTGGTTGAAGTATTGTCGCAGTGTACGAAATAATGGCAGGCAGATACTGCGTGGTCGCAAGAGCTGAGA
The DNA here is from genome assembly GCA_002865655.1 of Hyaloscypha variabilis F. Taxonomy (NCBI): domain Eukaryota; kingdom Fungi; phylum Ascomycota; class Leotiomycetes; order Helotiales; family Hyaloscyphaceae; genus Hyaloscypha; species Hyaloscypha variabilis. The sequence goes on along the minus strand of KZ613955.1, from coordinate 826,771 downwards.
TATAGCGAAGTCCAGCAGTTATTACAGGCTGCAGGAGGGCGATTTGGAGCGCAAGAGTTGAGGTTGAAGAAGGAGAGGAGTTTGAAATGGCAGGTGTGATAATTTCTGGACGCCCATCCGGCCCTGGTCAGGCTTGCTGCTCACCCCAGTCGCACTAGCGATCTTTCTGGCCAGCCTGGGACCTGCATATCATAGCAGATCCAAACGAGAGACACACATCAGGGCGTGGTTGGAGAAAGAGGGTGCCATCGAGTCGCGACGCAAATGTGGTGGCGCTGCCGGGACGGGGCTCCATGGCGATGCTGGAGAAAAACGAACCTGTGCGTAACGGGGCTGCGCGGAAGGCCTTCCAGGCGTCCAGGGTCTCATTTGGTAGGCACTACTGCGCTGTGGGCACTGGCATCTCCCCCGTAGCTCGCGCTCGCCTGGAGCCCGGAGTCCACCCGGAGTCCAGGAGTCCAGGACCCAGGTATCGACAGCGACGCAGCTGGCGGGCTGGGACTTCGGACGAGCGTCCTGGATATGGAAGCCGCACCTTGAACGTGCTCAAACATGCGTCAACGTGTCCGGGCTGCCAGCACCATCGATGCACACGGCCAGCGGGCTCGCAGCGACTGGCTGCTATCCGTAACGAGCGCAGGCAGACTTGACTCCTGCCTGTGGGGGAGAACCCTGCTGGCGGGCTCAGTGGGCCTCCACCAAGGCCTCCCTTTCGAGCCGTGGAACGTGATCGTCCCGCGGTATCGAGGACTCGCAGCCGTGTAACAAGACTGCAGATGCCAGGGAGAATGGACGAGTAGGAGGCCAACGACAAGCTTAGAACAAGCAATATGACGAACCATCCCAGGTTTATACGTCCCGAACCCTATACAATTTATAACCCCTTGAATTGCCGAGCCCTCTAATCTGGTCACGCATATTGGTCACCACTAGCCGCCTCTAGACCTGCCTATCTCGACGGCAGGCCAAAATAGAAATCCGTCTGAATGACCGTGAGGTGTCAATAAGTATTTTGGGACGCCCCGAGATACGTATCGAGGACGGGCAACTGCAAGCTCACGCCTGAGAGCCTTCCTGATCGCGCGGGGCGCTGTGCTGCGGTGGCCCAATGGATATCGAGTCTGTCTCAGCAGGCCGCTGCAACTATGGGGCGTGGCCCCGCACCCACCTGACACCTGCAACTCGCCGGGCTTCTAGAAGCATTCCAGGACTTCTGTGGAGACGATCGGCAGATTTGGCAAAGGGATGGATCGCTGCCCTTTCCCTTTCCCATGGAGCAGTCACCAGCCGTGGGGACTCCCAGATACCCATCACAGCCCATAAAGGCGATCGGAGCGTTGAACAACTCCTCCATCATCCGTCATCTTTGCTCCAGAACCACAACGTTGGAGCACGGGGAACGTGGAGTTGGATGTAGACTGTGGCCATGATCGCCAAGACAGGCTCGGGCTCGAGGTCCGAGCACACTTGACTCCCTTGAATGGGGTCGTGTTCTGTGCCGTGCAGGCCCTGACTCCGTGCAAAATGGCCCGACAATCTCACATCGGCTCGGCCACCAATGCAGCAAAATACGGCGGGTACGGCGGCCTTCTCTTTTTCGTCCTGTCTGCGAGTTGCGACGAATGCGGCGGATTCGTGAAACCTTCAGCATCTGATATCAGCACCGCGCAAATGTGCCTGTCTATCACTTCCTTCGAGAAGCCTTCCTCTCTCGGCCAATTCCTTTCTTTTTTGCGAGGAGTCAGAATGAGGCTGTCATCACTGGCCTGGGTGGGAGTGTCGCATGCATGGCCCAAATAGTACCCTTAGTAGTCCATAGCCGACCTGGCCGGAGAAGGATGAATGCATTCGCCCAGCGTCTAGGGCAGGCTCGGCGGCATAAATGATCGTCCTCTCCCCCCTTTTGATGAGAAGGGCAGACGATGAGCCTACGGCCGCTGCTTTTGGCCTTATGCAGAGAGCAAGCAAACAATTCGAAACACGAGCATGGCACCCCCTGAAGTCGCGGCAGCTGTGCCTTGCGGAGCGAAGAAACGCAGCACGCACGCGCGAGAGAGCCTGAAGACACGCACCCAAGGCATATCCAGGGCCTCGTAAACAGGGCGTGATCCTGGGGGTGTCCTGCACCTCGCTCCGGCTCCACTTGGAGGCCCCCAATTGTCATCTTTCGGTGGCCTTCACGCAGCCTTGCAGAGTAGATGGCGCCTTTGTGGGAGAAGCCCCTTGCAACGGGTAGAGAATATGCAGCAGAGCCCTTGCCAGAGGCAAAGGAGATACAGTACAGTAGAATATGCAAGTCATCGTTTGATAGTGAGGCTCAAAAGAATGAGTGACGTTGAGAGAAAGGGTTTTGAGACCCTCATTAAGCTTCGCCTAACGTAATGTTGTGAAAATTTATGAAGCAGACGGGGCAGATTATGCAAACAATGCACAAAACCTTGACAAACCTGCAACCCTTCTCCTTCCACCACGACAACGACAACATCGCGCTTTCGTCCCAATTCGCCACGTGATTCTCAATACTCTTGCCGTCGCCGCTGGATATCTTACCCAGAGCTTCCGTTATAAGAGTTCGAATGAGTGCGTAAAGCAGCAGGTAGTCGGTAGTTTCTTTCTCCAACTCCGACCCGCGCAACCGCGTCGCGTCAACAGCTCAGCGCGGCGCAGGGCGAGCAAGACCATCGATCGCACGCCTTATGCAAACTCCTTTCTTGGGATTGACTGCCCGGTCTCCTGCACTCGTATGCGCTCTTCGCTCCGGCCGCAAAGAGGAATGCTATTGAATCCTGGACAGCCTCGTGGCTAGAGCCCCTCACGTGATACATTCACTCTGGCCAAATTCGCATCTTCGCAAGAGCCACTGGCAAGACATCGCTGTCAGGATGAGCCAACGTTCACATAAATTTCCCCAGCGCGAATCGCGCGTCAAGGGCAACTACATGGCTTCTCAAACGGAACTCGGAGCTGGCGCGCGAGCTCCGCCAGCTCAACAAACAACTGCACTTATCGATCTTACAATCGACGAATCTGATTCAGAGCCTCGGCCGAAGCCAAGGCCAAAGCCGAAGCCGAAGCCAAAGCCCAAAGAGCCAACTTTAGCTCCCGGTCAACCTGCTGAAATGATAGATCTCACCGGTGATATATCATCTCACTCACCTTCACCCCCTCGAAGCCGGGCATCTGCGGTCAGGTCAGCTCCAAAGGAACCCGTTCCAAGAGTACGATCTCCACTGGGACGATCTCCCTTGCCTCCACTTTCTCGACATTCCAGCCCAGATCTAAAAGCACACTCTCCTTTGCCCCCACTGACTAGGGATTCATCCCCAGAAGAGCAAAGGCGCATAGTGCGAGAAAGATTCCCAGCTGTCAGACAGGCTTCAAGCCCTCAAATAAAAATATCGCCACAATCGCTTCAGAATCAGCGGGAGCAAGATCAACGGAAAGATTCGCCCTCTTCGAGACGAAAAACCTCGAGACAGAAGCCTCGACCTTCCACACCTCAATTGTCAGAAGAGGATGATGACGAAGACGAGGATGGCTTGTTGTCTCGCAGCTTTCAGACTTCCCCCAGTATCCCATCAAAACAAGCCTCTTCACGTGGCCACCAAAGGTCACAGAAATCCACCGACTATTCTATTGGCTCTTCATCTCCCTTGATCACACGCTTAAAACAACGGCAAAATGGCGAGCAATTCAATGGTGCCCCCAAACCTCGCAGCCCATCGCCAAGAGAGGTTATATCGCGGCGAAGTGCGTCTAATGAACGCGCCTCACCTAAGCCGCCTCTTACCCAAGAAGAGCTAGAAGCGTCGCTCGAGGAGTTCGAATCAAAGCTAATCGACGACCATGCCTTTGGCATGAAATGGCTTCTACAAGACGTCAGGGAAACTGTTGCTGAGAGGAGATCAGCATTCTTTGAGGCCCCTTTCGTCGAGACTGGGAATAAGTCTCCTTGGGCTTCGACTCCAGGGAAACAGGTTCGACCAGGGCCACCCAATCACGATGCCACTCATATCGATAAATTAGATTCATTCGTAAGTCAGAATCCGAAGCCTGAGCAGTTTAGCTAATAGGTCTAGGTGATGGCTAAGAGCAGGCTTACCAAGACGAGAAGCCAATTAACTGGGGGTCTGATCAACACTGACCTTCCCCGTGTACCGAAATACTACTCCCACACTAATGTGAAACGAAATATTCTGACAGCAGACGACGAGAAGCTTAAATTCATCCCTTTCTTGGGAGATTACCTTGGGCAAGGGGCCGCCAAAAAGCAAGAGGGTCATAAACGACTTCTTAAAGAACTGGAAGAAGCTTATAGTGCTACACGTATCTCATCTAGTCGAGAGACTGAAAGGGCATCTTCTCTCGGATCTCATCTTGATACCTGGTTGAAAGATCTGAAGGTGGATTGCAATAAACAAGATCTCACCCAATATATACTCAACGATGACGACACTTGCGCTGATCTGCGCCTGAAGCCTAGGGATCGAAAGATACTACTTACTTTCTTCGGGGAACCTTTGCCTCAGAATGTTCTTGAAGCAGCAAAACTATTTTCTGAAGCTTTCCATAATGTCTTTGGCATTCCACTTCATTATGTTATTCTTTCAAGCGAACGTGTGAGGGAGATGATCGAAGCAGCAGGGAAACCCGCCTCGAGGACACCCGAAAAGCCTTCTAATTCTCCAGCAGATCGGCTTGGGACATACACGACTCTGACATGCATGATCTGCGGAGCTGTTGATTGTCCCACGCATGGTGATTACCAGCAAGAGGAAGTGAAAAGAAGCGAGGACGAGGACAGTGATGACAGTGGGACTACAGAAAAGAAAGATGTCGAATGTGTTTACTTCCGCCAACCGTTAGCCTTAGAGTACGATGCAATGATTCGCAGATACGAGATTCGGCGCTCGAATGAAACAGCAGAATTCGATGATGCAGGAACGGTCAAACATAAGGCGCCATGCTCGGACGGATGCTACACTCTCGTTGACTATTCTGACAGAGAGTACGAGTGGCATCAGGATGAAATCGATGTTCTTCCTCAAATGCTTTTGAGTCTGACTAATAAAGATCGACGTTCTTGCACAATTGGATTTGCATTGGACCGACCTTGCTGGCAGGTTCACAGCGAGATTGCAGCTTATGAATCAGAACACCCTTACGTCCCGAGAGCTCTCTTAGAATCAACGACACGTGCAAAAGCACCGAATTGGTATGACAATAAACGCAAAGTTCTCAAAGGCGACTGGCAAGACTTGACGACAGCTCATCTTCATCAAGAAAGAGCCCAAGCGAATCCAGTGAGTATATTATCTTCACATGTATATGAGATTCTAACAAAGGCAGTGTGGCCATGAGGGGCCTTGTACGAGTATCTGTCCGTGCTTTCAAGCAAATTTGCTTTGTGAGAGCTTCTGTGGCTGTCCTGACGACTGTCCTCGGAAGTTCACAGGATGTGCATGCGTTTTAACAGGAATTGCTTGTTGTGTTTCCGATTCCTGCATCTGTATACAGATGAATCGAGAATGCGGACCACAATGCGGCACCTGCGGTGCAGTTGATAGAATTAACCCAGCCAGACGCTATGACGATGAGCTGTTCAAAAGTGGCTGTCAGAACATCGTCCTGCAGCGTGGCGTATCTAAGAAATTAGTGATGGGAGAAAGCCAGCTTGTTGGGTTTGGATTATATGTCGTAGAGCCCGTGCAAAAGGGTGACTATCTCAGCGAATACGCTGGCGAGGTACTCCTAATGCCCTTGACTCGGAAATTTAGAAGAGAAGATATTAACAGCCACAGGTCATCTCCTCCGCGGAAGCAGAGCGCCGCGGCATCATCTATGACCGCAAGTTCCTGTCCTTCCTCTTCGACCTCAACGGCGACTGGGTCATTGACGCCGCGCGTTTCGGCAACAAAACGCGCTTCATCAACCACGCAGACAACGAGAAGAACTGCGAAGCCAAAATCGTACTCGTAAACGGCGAACATCGGATCAAATTCGTCGCCCTTCGCGATATCAATGCTGGCGAAGAGTTGCTATTCAACTACGGCAAGAAATTTGCTGAGAAGCATGGTCTCAGTGCGAAGCTACCAAAGGCTGCTTCTGAGGGTGGGAAGAAGGGTGTATTGGTTGGCCAGGAGGCGCTGGATGCGCTGGATGGGATGGATTCCAGGAAGAGGGATACGAGGGGCAAGATGAGTGCTATTCGTGGTGGGCGGGGAAAAGGGAAAGTTAAGATGCGGAAGACGGCAGTAGTGCCGGATCCGGTAGAGGAGATGGACGTTGATGATGTGGAGGTGGAAGAGGAGCTCTATGGTGGACAAGAAGAGGAGATTGAGGATAGTGACGAGGATCAAGATGTTAGGGAGAGGAGTAGTCGAAGAAAAACGAGGCCGGCGAAGTATACGCGATAGCGTTGATGACAGGACTGATAGAAGAAAGTGAGGGTAGGGGTTGAACAAGGTGGAGGTTGTAATTCTGAAGGGACGCTTTTGGTCTAGTGTAAAATATCTTGCGAGCAAGCAATCTTCTTCTGTTTCAAGCCGGGAATCACTCCCTTCGTCATTTCTAGCAAAGTTTAAGCTAATAAGTGCCTAATCATCACCTCGTCCCACGCCGGTGTGAAAGGGTGAAGGTGGGTTGCTGAGAATTCTTGAAAGTTTACAAATTGCACTGAGAAGAGCTAAATCAGAATCATTTATTTAGTTATCCTCAGACGCAGAACTTGCTGGCAGAAACTATGAGTAGCCTTGACCGAACTCACAAATCAGTTTACAACGTGAAGAGCGTTTGTCTCATACCAACTCATTAGAACGGGAGAATATACAGGTGATTAGGGAGTCTTTGTTGCATGTCGCAGTTTCCTGTTGAGTATTATCAACAAGGAAAGATTTTGGGATGCGCGAGAAGAGAGATTGTGGTTTTGGTTCGGGCAAGCGGTTGATGATAAATGTGGATGAGAGTTCTTGCCGAATATAGCTGCCAGATAGAATGATGAAACTCTCGACGCAAGTAAAGCTCCATAAGCGTTGTGAACGTATGGTCTTATCATCGGTTACGTTGATGCCTGATGCCATATTGGTCATTCTAGTGGCGAAATCGCGAAGTCATTTTAGTGCTGAACATATGTTTATAGTTCATCATGATTTAGAGCAATTTTTGTTGACCGAAAGCTGTACAATGTGTTCAATATTCTCCGAGTCGCTCGTTCTTTCACGACTGTTAGCTCGCCTCTTTCGAATATCCCATTTTTCATGAGGGGTTGGAAGAGCGCGCGTTTTGCCATTCGCGCTTCGATGTGCTCTATAGATCCTTGGACCAGGAGAGAGGCGTATTCAAAGGTTAGGAAATCTCGTGTATTTGTTTGTCTATCCATTCGACTCGCGTGTTCCAAGCAGCCCTGCTTCATCTTCACAAACATTCAGCTGGGAAAGCCCAGGAATTTATTGGATACCCTGGACAGAACCAATTTCAGCGAGCGTATTCTCCTGTTTCAGAAACAAGTGAGAGATTTCCTTATTGCCTGATACCAATGCGGCCTCGAAAGCATTACCGTGGCCTTCTCTACGAACCCATTTCCCTGCTGTGATGCTTGCTCCTCGGTCAAGTAACAACTTGGCTATTTCCACATGTCCCAAATATGCCGCTATTTGCAGTGCAGTTCCATGCTTAGATATTCCGTCGATGGGTGCACCTGCATCTATCAAAAATTTGCAAAGAGAGGCATGCCCTGATTTAGTAGCCGCCGCAAGTGCGAAATTGTCTCGAATCACGTCTGCTCCACTGGATATGAGACTCATGACTAGTTCGGTGAAACCATGCCCTGCAGCGAGTGAAAGCGCACTACTGCTCGATATTTCTGCCGATACGTTTGGGGCAGCACCGTGTTGAAGCAATGTCTGGGCTATCTCAAGATGTCCCAATTCAAGAGAAGCTTTGAGCGGACTCCCGATCGTCCCACTCTCCACATTCACGTTTGCCCCGTACTTGAGCAAAAGCTCCAGAATCTGATGGTCACCTAAGGCTGCTGCTTGACATAAAGCATTTCCTGGGTCTTTGTGTATCTGCTCACAGATTAAATACGAACTCTTCTCTTCCCCAAATGCGTTTTACTCACACTATAGGCCTTTTTGTCAAGTTCCTCCACATCTGCTCCGTATCCAAGAATGACCTCTACCGATTCTTTAGATCGTGCTGCAATGGCGGCCGAAAGTATTGTGCCCCCTGGACCGTTCAGATGCACCGCATCCGGCTCATTAGAAAGAAATAAACGAATAATTCCAGCATGTCCTTCGGAGGCCGCAGCATGAATTGGTGTCCACCTTCTATGTAAAGCTTTGCAGCTAGCCCCTTTGTTGATCAGCAAAGCCACGATTTCCCTGTGCCCGCGTAAGGCCGCCAAGTAGAGTGCCGAAGGTTTGTGCATCGTGAGATGGTTGATGGGATTGAAGTACGCCCCTCTCTCGATCAATAGTCTCGCAACCTCAGTATGGCCTTTATCGCAAGCTGCACATAGGGGCGAAATATATGCCTGCCGACTTATTGCAACAGAAGAAAGTGCCTCTGATTCGTTCAAAGCAGCGCCGCTATCCAAGAGAAGACGCACTATATCCACATGTCCTCTGAAAGCAGCAGCTTGTAAGGGACTTCCTTCTAGCCCCCATGAAGCAAGTCCAATTCTGACGCTTCCTGGATCTCTCTTGATAAGCATTTGGCTTACCGCATGAATTCCAGCTTGAGCCATGTAGTATAGCGGGCACTTGGGAAGGATTGGTCCACTGATCAAGCCGAGCTCGTCGTTGTCACCTTCGATTGATGAGCTGGGAAGATCTGGATCATAGATCTGCAGCCACCGCTCGTAAACCCAACTTTGGGGGCTCAGTATTTGATGACACAGCGGCAAGAGACTTTTACATTGATTGTACTCGTCGGCGATCTTCACATGATTGACTATTTATGAAGTTACCAATTGCATCTGATAATTGGGAATTTGAGTCAAGCTTACTCCAAAATCTAGCAGCATACTGAGCCAGGGGGTAAGTTGAATCGAGTGATTCGATCGAGTATTCCTCTCCGTTCAAGTAGATGAGGAGATAACGCAAACAAGCATGTGCTATCGAAACATGAGAGTCGGCTTCATTGAGATGATAGCCATCTGAGAGAATTTCAGGTAGATATGACGATGTCAGATATTCCTTCACAGAAAAGTGAGCAAGAGAAACCTCGTCCAAATCAGAGTACCCTGTTACATCGTGCTCTGAATTATAGTGGCTGGTGTTTCGCTTGGAATTTTCAGGCAAGCTGAAGACTTTTGATGAGCTAAAACTCTTGAATGGCTTCCTCACCTGAATGAGACCCGGGCAAATCACCGCGATGTCGTTAGGATCTGACAATCGATATTCTTCATACTCAAAGCCCAGCTCATTCTCCCCAACATGAGAAGACAACGCAATCGCTTCGACTAATTCGCGAATAGTCAGAGGGCGAAGTGAGAACGCAAGCCATGTTAGCATGGCTGATGCCAATGATTTATGCTGGGCATCAATTTGGAACAGCATTCTTTCATAAGTCTCCTGCAGAGTTTCTGGAAGGGAATGCAAAGTCGAAACTAGATGCCGGCGTGTCAAACATTTCTGAAGTCGTTCTAGCTGGCATGCAACCCAACGAAACCTAGAGACTTGTCAAATCCCGTTCAATTCGTTGGTATGGAGGACCCAGGAGTACCCACATGCCATCCGCTCGTTGAATAAGTACTTTCTTAATCAAATCCCTAGTATCCTCGTCTCGAGTCCACTTCTTTAGCCTCGGGTGTTCGCTAAGCCGTAGTTCCACGTATGCATGAATATCATTTTCTGTTGCTACTTTGCTGACGTAGATTTTGAGCGTATCAAGAAGGAGCTCATCTTCGTATATAAGAGCTTCTGTCCTACTTGTTGTGACAATTCGTAAAGACCTTAGCTCCCAATGTTTCATTTCCAATAGACTTTGAAACAGGAGTTCTCCTTGTGTACATTCGTCAAGAGCATCGACGACAATGTACACCAGACCAGGTCTTTCCAAGATAGTCTGCAGGGTCTTCTTGAGCTCGTGCAAGGTCGGGGACCGCTTTCCACGCTCACAACGATCGTACATATCTTGCACTGCAGGGAGGACAATGTTAGTGGAGAGCTGCTGTACAAGAGATCGGAAGAGGCTCTCCACGCTTTGCGTTACAGCATCTCGAAAGTCGAAAAAGAAGTATGCCAACTTCGGCCCATCGACTATCACCGTTTCTTTGAGATCTTGGATGATGATCGAACTATTGACACATCTAAGCGCTGTATTCCTGAGACTCAACATCCAAGAGTGATTAATACCTTAGTATTGTTTTCCCACAACCAGCTGAAAGTTAAAAGTTTTTAGTCCAGTGAACAAAGCCGAGAGTCTAGCTAAGTGAAGACTTACAGCTGCCCAGAATCCATAACCATCCTCCTGATGCGACTTTCCAATCTTTGAACTCAGACTTATTGAGCAACCACTTTCCAGTACCATCTTGGCGTTTTTGTAGGGCAGCTTGAAATCCCCGAGATACATCGACAGTAGAAAGCCACTCCAAAATAACATCATTCTGGTCAACTAGATTAAGGGTTAATAAACGGAAACAGCGGTAGTCAATCAATTATGAGATGCTACTCGTACCTCGATGGAAATTGAGTACAGTGCTCAAGTCCTGCGAGATACCGTTTAGGATATCCGAGGTATTGTTCAATTTGGCTAGTAGATTAGCAGCATCTTTGAATTGCACAACAGTGTTCGACAGTAATTCATCAACAATTCCTGTTATTTTTTGAGTGTCTTCTAATGCTTTGGCTTGATCCTGGATCACCGAAAAAACATCTTTGGACGTTTTCGAGAGGAGGTTGCTTTTATTTATCAGATCAGCTTGATATTGATCGCGAGCAATTGGTGACACATACCATCCTTCAACAGTCAATGATAGAGAAATTGTTTGCATACACCTGTGTAAGTCTTGGGCAATCTCTTTCGTCTCCTTCTCGCTCAATGGCCACGAAAGTGCACGAAATCCTCTAGTAAATTTTCCACCATCTTTGAAGTGCTGTAGTTTGTGGATCACGCTCTCGAGGCGTGTCTTACAGAAGAGATGGGTTTCGACGAGGGCTGCAGTTTCAGTAAAGCTTCCTATCCCATTTGCTGTCTCGAGGAATATGCACAGCTGATTCACCACAGCCTGAAGAGCGTTGAGCTCATTCTGGAGAGTTGCTATGGTTTGACCGGAATCTTTAACGCTGCCGATGACTTCGCAAGTCGTTTTTGTAAGCCCAATTGCAAGGCTAATTAAGCCTGCAAGACCAGTTGCTAGGGAAAAGGGATCAACCATGAGTTTATAGGGGCTGCATAATCCTTTTCCAGTAAATGGATCCAATGTGTTTCGAATAGGTAAAGGAGAGATGGAGGGAAAGAAAATACTAGCGTGCTTGGAAGTACGCTGAAAGGTGTGTTCTCCTTACTGTACCAAGCAGCCCTCGAATAGGAAGCGTGACACGTGGTGCGGGGTTATGGGATAATCCTGATCAACGACCTAAGACTCGAGGTCTCTTAATGTTGCGAGCAAAACCTCTTGAATGAGCGAGAACGGCGACTTCTTGGCTGAATCTTGAAGAGAGCTTACAGAATGCCCGAATCTGCTCCTACTGCTACCCTACAACAATGTCGCTACAAGATCGGAAAGACCCTAGGCGCTGGCAGCTATTCCGTGGTCAAGGAAGTTGTGCATATCGATACTAATAGATACTATGCAGCGAAGGTAATCAATAAACGCTTGATGATTGGAAGAGAGCATTTTGTGAGCCAGATCAATTATGGGAAGGGGGTTCAGTACTTATTAACAGCGTTCGATAGGTGCACAATGAAATAGCGATTCTGAAAAGGATTTCTCTCGGCCATCCAAATATCCTAAGTTTGGTTGATCATTTTGAGACATTAAACAACAGTATGTATAGTACATGCTTCGGAGTTCAGAAGGATGATGGAACTCATTGTTGCCACAGTATATATTGTCACAGACCTTGCCGTAGGTGGAGAAGTATTTGATCGAGTTCTCGCCAAAGGTTCATACTACGAGTCAGATGCCGCAGAGCTTGTCCGGGCGCTGACCTCCGGAGTTGCGTACCTTCATGATCTTGGGATTGTCCATAGAGATCTCAAGCCAGAAAACCTCCTATTCAGAACGACGGAAGACAATTCCGACCTTCTAATCTCAGATTTCGGTATTGCGGCGGTGCTGGGCGAGGAAAATTTTAACAATCTGGCCACCACGTGTGGAACCCCAGGATATATGGCACCTGAAATATTTAGGAAGACAGGGTATGGGAAAGCCGTGTATGTCATCATCTCTACCTCTAAGCTTAATTGCTGCTGCTAAATTTCGTTGACTGGCGTAGGGATATGTGGGCGATAGGGGTCATCACTTATTTTCTCCTCGCTGGTTACACCCCTTTCGACCGAGAAAGCAATTTGGAAGAAATGCAAGCTATAATCAACGCTGAATTTGATTTTAGCCCTCATGAGTACTGGGAAGGGGTATCTATACAAGGTTTTTGCCCTCTCTGTCTCTACGTAGGGTACAGCTCACATATGCACTCCTCACAGCCAAAGAATTCATCAGAAACTTGATCGTATGTAGTCCCGACGAGAGGTTGACGGCTCACGAAGCCTTATCTCACCCCTTCCTCGGAATTAGGACGACTTTGGGTGATGAAAAAGATCTCAAGCCCACTATCCGGGAGAATCTTGCCACTGGGCGCTCTTTAAATTCGGCTATAGATACCATTAAGGCGATAAACAAGCTCAGAGAGAAAGAAGGGAAAGCACAACTAGGGGAAATCTAATCTGTTGTTTGTGATGAGGAAGATGCGGGCTACTCAGAGGACTTACAATGCTGAGTCGTGTGTCCTAGCCTGGACGGCAGAACAGTTGGATTTTCAATTACGATGCTAAACAATGTTTCTCATATCTTGATAAAGTATTAAGAGCTCGCGCCATTGCTTTACGTACACAACTCTGAAGTTTCATTATACGTGGAGCTAGTAGCTATAGATGTTCCAAAACCCCCGGGACATATTAGGTATTTAGACACAAACAAATTGAACAATTAAGAATCTGATTGTTCGAACTGGGACTAGGACATTTTGAGAACTAATAGTTGATCGGGGAGGTGTGGTACTGGAAGCAGAGCAAGGCCTCTAGTTCTTACATAGAAAATCACAAATTGAGTTTGAAGGGCTCCCATTCAAGTTTTGCAGAACAACTCGAAAGTTCTCCTTTCAAGAATAGAGTCGGCCCAGATGATCGCTGCTGATGCCTCGGATCTCAAACGGCGAAGAGCGCCCCATAGGTTTCTAGTCACTGGAAATTCGTAGCTATTCAAAATGACGAGCTCTATGTCTTCCGTATCGCCCCATACGTAGGAGATTGCAACGTATCGGGACTGCTCATCAAGAGATGCGTGTAGGAGCTCGCACTCAATAGGTTGCAGATTAGATCTAGATACGAAAGAGACAAGGCTGTAGACTACAATGGGAAGCAGCACTTACAGTAGCGATCTGCACAGCCCGACCAAGCTGTCGATGCACACGCACACGTGATCAAGCCACCTGCTGCACGAACGAGAAACAGCAATTTCAGAGGAAGGATGATCAGCTTCATTTTTGGTTGTTATAGAAAATTGGAAAGCATGAAAGTGCATGAAGATTTGGCCCGCTTAGAGAGGAAATCGTTACTCAAGCCGAAACACTTTGGCATTTGGATACTGAAGCATTCATTCTTTGACTGTGTTCGTGCTTCTCCATGACCACAAATTGCATAAAATCACAAAGACAATAAACTATATCCCTAAGTTTGCAACCATGAAATCCTCTCCAAACGCCCAAACACTTCTCTCGCATTGTAACAATCATTTCTTACTTAGTGATGATAGTCTAGTGGCGTGTTGTATGGCCGATACGCTTGAGGAGTATCGTAACCCTGATCAGGTAAATGGTTCCGGAGGGGTTGTGCTTGTTCTGAACGGTACTCTGGTGTCATCTCAACGCTATCATACTATCTCCGCCTCTCTCGTCAGTCTCCATTGCATATATGAGTTACGAATCTGCAATTTACTCACCTGTGGACGTCTAGCCCGAACTTTCTGGGCGCCCAAGCTTGCGTTCCTCTTCTCAGCAAAAGCTCGAGGCACACTGATGACTCCCAAAAGTATATCGAAAATGTTCAATGCCTCTCCATATGCTCTGATTCCTAGTAATCCACCTTGGTAGCCTCCATGTCCCAACGGAACTGCAGTAGCCCCGTGTTTGAAGTAGTATTCTTTCGTTCTGTAGACGTATAGGAAAAGGAGAGAGAAAATGACCATTTCGAGACTGAGGATCAGGTTTGGAATGCCGATGGATAGGTCCTTGAAAGTGAGTTTCGTGGTAGGCTTAAGGTCGTTCGAAGAAGTTAAGAAGGAGAAGATGGCCTGGACACGTTAGAATTATACCAAAACACAGGAGCTGAAGCAACCAACATTTTGGATGAAGTTGAGAAACACAATCCCCTTGAATGCGATGAGTTTGGGAAGAGGCTTCCTCCCTGAGATTACAGGTTTTTGAGCTTTGTAAAATCTGATTATAGACATGATAGCCACGGCAGTGCTGATAAGCGTAATTATTGTAACCTATATAGCAATGTTAGCAATCTTATCAACAAACTGTTGAGGTATGGAGCTCTTACCCAGATATGTGCAAAGTATAATTTGTTGGAGGTAGCACAGTATGTACCTATGGCCTGTGTAATTTCGGTTACCACAAGGAGAATGAGCATGACAACCGGGAATTGAAAAGCTCCGACGGTGGCTGCCTTCAACACGGTTAGCAGGGGATTTCATGAGCTGAATTTATTATGTGTCAATCTCACAAGGTAAGGTTGTGTAGTTCCGGAGGTCGTGAAGTATGTTTGCCGTTCCTCATCACTTTCTTCTACGAAAGCACAGAGTAATAGGAAGAACCCCGCGAGGGCGAAGGCTTCGTATAGATCTTCAATTGGCTTGATGTAGATAGCTGCATCGTTGAAAGCAACTGAAAGAAAGGCCATGATTGCAAAGACTGGTATTGTGAAAATGATTCGAATAACTCTGCGCATTGTCAGACGAATTGGCGCAACTTCGCTCAGAGGTAGGTTCAACTCACTGTCTCTGTTCTTTGGGTAGTGAATAATGCGTGGCGTGTCTGAAGATCAGGTAGAATGACAACAGACACGAGAATGCCATGCAAGTGCCAGAAATGATGACGATGAAATGATGAAAGCTAAGATTGCCAACGAAAGGGACTTGAACTGGGAAAACGTATCAGCGATGCCGGAGACCTGGAGTCAGAGTTGTGCCGTACCTGGATCTGTGACGCTGACATTGGGACAAATGTGATTGCTGCTAGAGCTGTTGTCATCATGAAAGAGACCCATGGCTTTGAGGTCAATAGAGGAAAGGAGTACTCTTGAGGGAAGAAAAGGCGCGGAAGCTGAGATTGAGAGAAGTGAAAGTTAAGATTACTGGGGAGAAGAAGCTCTCATGATATACTCCTTACCAATTCGATCTAAAACCTAAAGATCGTCACCCTGGCGCAGTTGATTCCTTCTATTGGCACATGGTGGACGTCCCGAGGGCCCTGGCAGTAAGAAAGGTATCAGAAAGGGTCCAAACAATGAGTGCTGACAGGCATCGCAGGGCTGAGGCACTTTTTTACATTGCAGATCTAGCACAGGTTGCCCGATTAAGTATCTTTCAACGCCGTTGCAGACGTGGACGATGTGAGGCTGAGGAGGGAGAGAGAAATTTTGGTTGCAGTGGTGGCTGTGGAGGATCAGACAGGAGGATGATTGGGCGTTCAATTCGGGGAGGCGCTTACCCATTTCGGGCAGGCTCGGCGAGCCAATCCCATCGCTCCAATGGATCCTCTAGTGGGACAGAAGATTGGGGTAACCATATCAGAATGCTGTGCGAGATTCATGGATCATAAAAGAGTAAGATTGATAAGCGTCTAAGAATATAGTTCCATGTATTCAAACCTCTTTCTTGTTCTTATGTAAGGAAACTTGGAGTCTCGGGGAACTCGTAAACCTTGACCGAATAGGCCATAAGCACACCCACCTTCATACACGAGAATATAATACTCAAGTATTGTAATAGATGAAGTAAAGCAGATCACATCATTCACATCACGAAATCAACTTGTGAAGCATTCTCAAACAGCTTTCGCTTCTAAAAGGGGTTCGCTTGGGCATTGATCACGAGGTAGGTACTGGGACATCGCCAATTCAGGGGCTCCAGCTTAGCGAGCCCCTAACTGACACCAGTGATCATATCGCCACCCCGGATACCCCGAAGCGTAAGAGTGACATCCATACATAAAACTGCTAGTGATCTACAGCCCTACTTCACAGCTCAACTACATGAACCTCTGGCCCCATTGTACCTGCTTTCCACGAAGGATAATACTCTTCGGCCACTCACCGCACGCACTTCCCGAAGGATTAACCTTGAGACCTCCCAATGCCTGGGTCAGCAGCTGTTCAAAATTACTCTCTGCATATCAAAGAAAATCAAGGTATCAATCTTGTTTTACCTTCGTGATGTAAGGATACTCAGATTCAAAACACAGTGCAATGGACTGCTTTCAGGACGCAACCGATGCCAATCAGTCGGTGTGAAATGTCCCGGCTCCCCCAGCTACCGATCCCTGTTGGATGTAGAGTTTCGCAGCACACAACCCACCTTCGCTCCCGATAATACGATGCTCAAGCATTGCAATAGATGAATTAAAGTAATAGTTAAATTTATTTCTAGTTTTAAAATCTCCTTATGTTGTGTTTTCCTGTTATGAAAAGGCAATAACTAGTCGCCAACCTCGAGACGTGTTCCTCCAATTATTCAACAATAACGCTGGGGCTGTATACTACCGCATGCTAGAAGATGAAAACTCTCTGCCGATCGCTCAAGTGGACGAGACTCTACCACCCAGATGTGTGGAGAGTTTTGTTGGAATTGGGATCGAGGTACGAGAAGAGTTTCGGGATAGCGGTGCAACCGGAGTGTTCTTTGAGTATCTTGAAACCCCGGGTTTTGCTCTCCTTCTGAAAGGGCTTAAGAGCCAGGAAGAATGGAAAAACAGTGGCCGGGAGGATTCTTATGATGTAAGCCTGTGTTGTTTGGATTTGGTGCTGCTGAGTTGTTGCCGCGCCTGAGTTCTGGCTTTGCAGGAATGCCAAGGCGATGTCAAAGAGAGGATTTTGTGATAGGAAGATTTATGACATTTTATTGTCTGAAAGAACTGTGGACAATATGAATGTTCATATCTAGGCCCTCGATGCTGATTTACTCTGGTCTTCTACTCACGACGTAAGATACGGAGGCGGAAACGCTTCGCACGGCATGAAGGACCGCGCGGTCTACAGAGGGCTAGAATTTGCATTCTTTTACTCTTCCTAGAGTTCGCGCTACCAAGTTACAGTAGCTTTACGACTCCTTTACCACTGCCATCTTTGTTGATGTGCCGCAACTATGGGGACACTCTATATTGTCGTAGAGCGTATATCACAGATTTAATTGTTCCAAAAGTCTTAGGACATTAGGGATTGAGAGTCTACCCTTGCGGAATTCCTACACGTAGAGTAACGTTCCAAGCTATTATATGGCTTGACTATACTACAAGTGTTTGCTCCGCATAATTCAAGAGTTCCGGCGTATCAGCGATACGATATACCAGCTTCTTCCCGTGAACCTTACCCTCGTACAACAGTTGCAGTCCTTCAGCCACTGAGTCCAGTCCCCGCTCCATAACCTCAAAAGGATGAGTAGTAATGGTACCTTTCTTCAGCTGCCTTGCAAGATATCTATACATACAGTACGAAAACTCTCCATCCCGCGCCGCATCCTCATGACTCCGAAACCCATCCGGATCGTATTCACCATAAGCCCCCGAAACGAAGACCCTACTAACTATCACATTTGCAGGCCAATTAACCGGCTCTTCAGGCGGGTCTGTTAGATTCAACCACACTGGGCCTTCTGCTGCAAGGCACGGCGCAACACTCTCCCACGTCCTAACATCGCTATGTGAAATAGCATCAAAAGCATGTCTCAGGAGCACCCCCTCCCTCTTCAAAATCTCTTTAACTTCCGCAACAACGTCACTTTTCTTGTAATCAACAACATAATCCGCTGCATCCAAGCTACGCACGAGATCGAGGGACGAGGTGCCTGCAACAGCGATAATAGGCCCAACACCTAGACTCTTGTTCGCTTTGACGAGCTTGGCAAGCTTCAAAGCCCACGCGCCCACCGTGCTGCCGGCGCCGTAGACCAGTAAAGGTCCATATTTTGGCAAGCTCGCATGGAGTGTTTGCCAGGGCAACGGCAGCATCAGGTGCTGAAAGAGGGCTATCGCGGCCGTCATGGCTGTAAGCGGGATCGTCGCACCGGCATCGAACGAGATGTTTGACGGCAGGTGGAAGGTCGAGACTGAGGGGGTGATGGAGTATTCGGCGTAGCTGCCATTTGGGGCGCCCATACGGTGGAAGCCAGCAACTCGGTCTCCGGGATGGAACTCGTGGACTTGGGACCCGACGGAGTGCACGATGCCGGCTACGTCGTCGCCTTCGTTACCACGTCGAGAAGGGAAGAGGTGTGGGAATTGCCAGTCTTTCGGGTTCGAGGAGGTGGCGATGACTTTGATGCAGAGTTCTTCTGGGCCCGGGGTTGGGATGGGCACATTTTTGGCTACAGTCTTTATTGGATTGAGGGATGATATGAATACCTCGTACATATTTTCAGATTCATAGACGTGTATGTGATGTTTCTGTGGAATTAGAGGAGTACTTGGATTTGGTATTGGAAGATGGAATAGAAACTACGCTTACGACCATAGTAGAGTACCTAGGTAGGTTTTTAAAATGCATGTTTGTAAGCAAGACCGAAGGGCGTGAAAGGCGCAACAGGGGGGTAGGTATTCCTAAGCGAGCCAATTGGACAATCGTTCTAGCTTTCGTTGTCTCATTGTGTCACTCTAGCGACAGAGAACAAGACAGGACGAGCCACTAGAAGGCATCTAGCACTGGTCTTCCACCAAAGCCAAGCCCATTCTAGGAAGAGGTAGTATTTGAGTCTCTTCTTTCTTTCTCTAGTAGAATGTGGGACCCACAACATACCAGAAAGAGAAAAGGATTGCACCAAACTGAGCATCTAACGGATTGACAGAAAGAAACTGGCACCTTTCTAGTGTAGATAGCACAAAAAATCTGTAACATTTGAAAGGCGAGGAAGAGATCCAGTCAAATTGGTGATCACATCGAGAAGGAGGGGAGAAAGATGTATATCGATGCCAATAGATTATTGACGGAGCTGGTCCGCCAAGCCGATTATTTCCTATAGCGCTATTGAATAACTACCAAACTTAGCTCATGAAAGTAATGCCGAGCCCTACCTCTAAAGTATATTCGTGAGTAATGGGGAGATTCGTGGTAAAGCCGAGGAGCTAAAACGGAATGGACTAATTTGGGCATTACTTGCCATTAAATCCCTATTGCTATTGCGGGACCCCGCGTTATTCCCTCAAAAGAGGCCAGGCACTCAGCTAGATACGAAGAAATAAGTTTCTGCTTGGCTTGTGCCTTCGAACCCTCTCGGCTCAGAAAGGAGGAAAATGAGTGTCACATGATCTCGTTCAGGTAAACCCAGGGCAAACCCAGATGCGTGCCAAAGCTTTCATTTTTTTGGTTTCTGTGATTTCCAATGTACCTTGAAATACTTTGTCTTCGACTGCATGTTGTGGAGCTGTCTTTGCCGCACGCCTGCATTTCAGCGCGACTTCCTTATTCTGGGCCACTAAACGAGGCCACGTGCTACATAGATGCATGACTTCGCAGGACACCTGCATTCATCCCACCTCGGCATCCCAACCATCTTCACTATCGGAACGATTATCATCAAGGCACTCCCGAAGTCTCACAGTGCTACCGGAAGAGGAAGACATGAAGCACCACTGAAAGATATCCGCATTCGTGTGATGTTAGTCCATTTTGGCAGCTTGTGGCGATGAGTCTAGACACAGGGTGGCACCTCACTCCTCCCCCTGGGTGGGTCCCAGACTTTGGCATCTTAGGACAAGTGCGCTCCAACTCGTCACAGTCGTCTTCAACTCATCAAGATATGGAACCTTTTCGCAATCTTCTGGGACGTTTCACTTCTCGACCATCAGTGCCAGAGTCCGTATCGCTATCCGACCTACAACCCAAAGACTACAACAGCTCTGCCACTTCAACATCGCATGCCTCAGACACAAGTTCTATTGGAGAATGCCGATATTTCTCGCAGCTGCCCATGGAAATACAACTTCAAGTATGGACAGCAGCTGCAAAGCAGGAGCCAGATGGTGGGTCAAGGATCTTCTCGCTGACGCCATCTTCGCATCGTTTTGCGATCACGCTTCAAGATGTCAACACTCTATACACAGTGGTCTCTCAACCACGTGCCTTGCCTAGCGTCTTCCAAATTTGCAGAAATTCAAGAGCAGCAGCACAAAAGGAATACGCGCTGCTCCCCACAGATTTCGCCAGCAAAAGAGGGCAACGAAAGATGGTGTATGCCCACAAAATCCACGACACGCTTTTCTTCTACAAGCAAACACCCGGTCAATTTGAATTGCTTCGCAAAACCTTTGGCACCAATCTCAGTAATCTTGGAAAGGAAGGGTATGTCAGACCAGAGGCAACTCGGCTGTTTTTCAAGTATCTGGACAATTTTCGCCACGTTGCTATCGATTGGGATGTCTGGTGGGCTTTTCAAGGATATGAGTACCTGCCATTAAATTGGCCTCGTGTTCTTCCCTCCTTGGACGAGATTCTCATTGTTCTGACACTCGAGCGCACACTGAGAGTACCCCTCTTCTTTCGGCGCATCACTCCCGGTACTGTACGTGGGCAGAGCGCGGAAATTGTAATGTCAATGGTGGATGAGAGCATCGAGGCTTTTCGGCAATGTTTCCCAGACGAAGAGCCTCCGAGGATCAACGTGGTTGCGTTCTCTGATGGGAACGAGTCGTCTCATGGCGATGAGGCTTTTCTAGAAAGTATGAGGCAATTTCGGGCGAGGTTTTCATCCAACGTGTCCCACGTAAGTTGTCGCGTTTTGGAAACATGATCAGCTTTGCTTACAAAATTCTAGCTACAGTGACTAGAGGAAACTCTTGCTATCACGCATTTCACGTTCGCAACTCTCGCATAGTAGTAGCCACAAGCTCTCCATTCGACGGCCGACATGTGAAAATTTCTTGTGAACATCAAGACATCTGGCCGTAGTCAGTCGCAACTCAAAGCCCGACTGACAATATTTGGAGAGTTCGACTTCGAGCTCTTACAACCCTTGCCCGTCTATTGGTGCCCTCTTGGGGTGCCACCCCTCAATTCCTTCTTGCATGTCAGCGGCACAGCGTAACGCCAATGTCCTTCCTAATTCATTCCTCGGTTAATTACTCTCCGAAGCCTTCCTGAATGCGAATTGGAAAAGATAAGAGCTGTCAAATCTTCATTGGGTATCGCGCACCTTCAGAACCATACTTCCCAATGATGTGCCTCTCAGGAGGATGTTAAACTTCACACTATTAATTTGAGCGAAGCCTAATAAATTAGGAGAGATTTATCAGCAAACCCTTGCGCAAACAATTCTTCCCTTCATTAGCCTCGAAAACGGCAGGGTTATTCGGACTTTCGAAGTGGTACTAGGCCCTGCTACTAGGTGGGACATCGCGGTATCACATGACTTCGCGGCGCGGTTGCCTTCCCACGCGGAACAACGAAATGTCCGCGACTTGGCAGCCCAAACACTATTTATTCAACCAATTCGCCGCCTCGAGGCGACCTCAATCGCTCCAGAAAGCACAAGCTATCTTTCTCCATAATTCTTGGAACTTCCCATAACCTACAACTTTGACAAAAATCTTGTGTTCATCCGATTCTTTCAATCCACACCCTTCTCTTCCACTCCCATATCCTCTTCAACTAAACCCCAGATCCGTTTCCAATAATGTATGCAGCGCCTGAAATGATATGAAAACATTGAATAACCAAATATAGATCCCAAAACCCCCCGAAAAATGGCACACATTTCGCAGTCCACCGCCCTCAGCATCGCGGCAAACGTTTTCGGCGTGATCTTCATCGGCTTCGGCATCAATGCAATTATACGCCCCGTCCATGCCCTCACATTTTTCGAATTCGATATGCCCGCCCTCCCAGCCGACCGAAAAGTGGTTGAAAGCCTCTCAATCGTTTATGGCGTGCGAGACATCTTCATGGGCTTGGCTATAAACATTTCTGCATACTATGGACAGCGGAAGGCGGCAGGCTGGATCTTGATTGCTGCATCAGCGGTTGCATTTGCGGATGGGGCGATCTGCTATGCGCATGGAAAGGGAGAGTGGAATCATTGGGGGTATGCACCGATTTTGACGGTGGTGGGCAGTGTGTTGGTCGGGGTGTTGGACAAGGCGTGAAGGCCGATAGTTGGTGTGGTCGACGAATTAATATCCCAAATCTGTAAGGGTAACTGGCTTTTATATTCTCGAATCAATTACTCCCTGTAACCCGCGATCCACTTGTTCTTTTTGGCTCTTCGAAGTCGACCAATTCCTGCAATCCTCCCTTCCTGTCACTCAATGCTGGTGTGGTTAGTCCTCACCTTCGCAAGCTCCCCATCTGCACTCTGTTCTGCGGCTGCAGTCGTGTGAAAGGGTGAACTATATAACTTAAATTATAAGGTTTTGGCCTTCAGAAACTTCTGACACTGTTAAGCTTTCTCCAACCACGTCTCACGATTTGCGCGGTTAAAGTTTAATGGTTATGAAGGTGTTCTGCCACAGTAAACGCGCATGGTTTCTGGGTTCTTCGGGATTTCTTTTGTCCCTGATTCCTATAATAAGCCTCAATTGAAGTATTTTGATATTGACTTTTTTATGGGTCGAGATCTTTCGGTAGAGGGAATTTTGGTGCCGAGTAATGTTATAGTTTAGCGATCGCTCGCTCTTCTCAATAATCGACGTTCAAAATCCAGAAATTAGATTTAGCAGAGTATTCCTCTATCGTACACACACCGCTTTCCCTATTCTAATTACTCAATACCTCCCTAACCCCATCCCTAAACAAACACTGCGCATAGAAATTATGGAAGATGTACAACCACCCGGGAAGCGGCAACCTGTCCTCTCGTGGATGGCACGAGATACTCGAATACCACAACCTCATTCCTTCCTCCCCTTCTTTCTCCCTTAGCCTCTCAACCTCAAAGCGATGAAACCCCGCAAAGCCCTTCCTATCATCCCCAAACCCAATCTCCACAAAACTCGGTCCTTTCTCCTCTGCCCTGACATCCTTCCCCAAAACCACAAAATTCCCACCCAACAACACCGTCCCCTTCTCGGGTAACCTCTCCTTCCCAATATCTCTCGGCCTCAAAATCTCCCTCCCATTGGTCTCCAACCCCGTAAACCCAACCCTAACCATCGTCCTCCCCACCGCTCTAAACGCTTCAATAACCCCCCTCTCAAGCCAAAACACCCACCCATTATAAAACCCCCTCAGAAAACGCGAGAGGATCTGCTCATCTGTGAGATTCCGGATTTCCGAGTGCGAGAGGATAATGTATCGGGAGTCGGTTGCCGAATTGTGGGTTAGGGAACGGGGGTTGATGGTTTTGTGGGAGGGGGAAATGAGGGCGGTTGGGGAGAGGGTGGGGAGGATGGAAATTGTGGATGTCTTTTTTGCTGAGAGGGGGGCGTTGTGGAGGTAGGCTTGTAAGAGCAGGGCGCCGGCCGCGGGGAGAGCGAGGGTTGTGAGGAGGAGGAGGCGGTGTGGCATTTTTGGTGATGGTGGTGTTGCTTAATGATTAAGTAAGTTTTGATGAATAAGAATAAGAAATAGAGTTTGAGGTGGAGGATGAAAGAGGATTTGAGATTAATATATAAATCTGACCCAAGATACAGGAAATGTGAGAGGAAGGGAGGCTGAGTCATGAGGTGGAGTTCCGCCCGCTTTCACCCGAAGTCATCCCGTCATGTGATCGGACCCAAATCTCTCCCTCCCAGCCTCACGGAAGGACCATTCATGCGCTGTGGTGCTTGATATGCATATTGCGGCTCCATGGGAATAGAATGGGAATGTTTTTCTATGCTCATGTGCTCATTTGCGGGAAGAGTTTGTTTTCTCACCGAGTACGAAAGGGCTTTGGGACATGTGACTGCCAATGCGTCAAAGATATCCATTTTCGGTTCGTTGACAAAGCTGAGGGGTCTCTACCTCCCTCTTTAAGAGATTTTGGAATCTTTACAAGGGAATTTGGAGACGCCGAGCGCGAAACTGTCATCTCACACAATGCAGGCCCTTTGTTCACCGAATCTCTCTGCCTCGTTTTGCAATAATGAACACTGAATTCATGATAGAAACAATGTCTTACAGACAAAATATCCTAGTATGCCATAACCGGCCTTAATCCCTCGATATCCATCTCAATCGTCATCGCCATCAGTCTGCTGGCCTTTCCCACTCTCACTCCCGGATTGTACAACTCTCATCTTGGTTGTCCTCATCATTATAAGTGAGTCCGCCAGACACTCAATGTGCCATATGATGAACTCAATATATTTCCTTAACACGAACGCGCTGAACCTTCACATCATAATCATGATCCTTAAAGAACTTTCGAACCGTGACTATCTCCTCTTTCTCCTTCTCGTTGGCAAATGTCGATTTTTCGAAGTACAGTTCCCGTTTTACAGATCGGGTGATGGAGGATCCGCCCACGACAAGCTTAACCGTCTTCAAACTGCACATGGAACTTCGTAGAGAGTTGAGGAATTCCGTGTGGGCATCAACACGCCACCACTGACAATGCTGGCATTCAGCTTCATGGAAGAGAAAGCTCCAATCAAACCACAGTCTCCTAGCAATAGCTAAGTGCTCCAACTTGTGGCTCATTGGCGAGCTTCTTAGCACTGGTGCCATGACCAGCTGATTGGAGTCGTAATTGTTGAAATCATTGACATTGAGGAATAGTGTGTCTATTTGATAGTTGAAAAGCGTGCTCTCCCTATCATTGTCCAATAGTTTGACCACTGTATATGCCTGTTGGCATTCATGGCGCGACTCTCTGCAAATAAAAAAGTTGAGGGGATGTGGCCGTGGCGAGAGGATACGCCAGCGGCCCAAGAACTGACGATTGTAACTGAAGCCCGGATCCAACTCGAAAGATATGTGAACTACCCGAGGTACATAAAGTAGTTCCCAGACTCGAATCCGGATGTCATATGGAAGTTGAGCGAATTTGAAGAACGTCGTAGGGGGGGTTTCGAGCAGAGCATTTGGGGCATTGCTTGAGGTAGTAGCGACAGTTGGCGGATGAATTAGGCCAGCATTTGCTTCTTTAGGCGCGCAAGGGCTCTTGGGAAGGCCTGCCAGCAAGGAATTATACGTTCGTAGGTACCATTGTATGAGGGCCTTCGAGGACAACAACGAAGATGCTCCAGCTGCAGCAGGTTTTTCGCTATCCTTTGCTTCTGGCAACGCAGATGACTTGGATGCAGCAGAATTGTCGCTATTCGCCGTATGAGCTGACGAAGATGACTCGGATCCTGAGAAATCGTCGCTATCCGTTGCTTCTGGCACCCAAAATAAGTACGATTCTGCAGAATGATCGCTCCCAGGTGTTCCTAGCAACGAAGAGTCTACCATACTGGACATGTGTGGGTTCGACTGAAAAGGCAATGGATCGAGGCTCACTCGGGGGATTTCTGCCGTGATCGTCGATCTTATTATTGATAGTAGCAAAGAAATGCTTGAATTGGAAGAATATGGCTGTTGTATTGCACTTTGGGTTTTGTGGGTTGATGTGGATGTTGTTGTTTGGTTGACGTCTATTTTCGACGCTGGGTCTGCAAGATCCCGCTCCATGGAAGGAAGGTGCGACTACACACCCCAACCCCGACGTATCAAGCAAGAGATACATCGCCACTCCCGACCTCAAAGGAAGAGCTCCGTAATGATAGCCAAATCGCCCCATCGCGGTTACATCCTTCGAAGTGACGCCTCTGGATGCGTCTTGAGTGCTGGCTGTTGTGCCAACTGAAACCTCTCTTTCAGCTGGCCGACTTTTCCAGTGAATTGGGGCAGCTTCGGTTTAGAGATAGTCCTGGAATTTGAACACCCAATACCTCCTTCTTTTCCAAGCAAGGCAAAAATAAATCACCTTCAAATATTCATCTCCATAACTGGAGATTCGACGCTCGAAAGCGGGCTGCCAATGTCGTCATCTTCCTTCTCGTTCTGCCATGTCAACAGATCTTGCTTTCTTCTCAAGCTGAATGCTAGCGGAGCTGCTTGTCGAATTCCAATGATATCAGAGATCCACCGAAGTCGTCCTGCAACCCACTCGCGCATCATGTCCGACACCAGGTCGGTGACGGCTGCAGTGTAAAGGGGCCATAGTAGCAAGTTGCCACTTACAGCTTTGGGTATCGCTCTTGGCATTCGTTTGTCGGCATCCGGGTCGAATCCCAAGTAGAAAGGGACGCTGGCGCAGATGTCATGGCAAAGTTGCAGGAGGATGGTGTTCGACGCGAGAACTTGGTTCTCGTAAAAGCAGGTATCGTTCCAAAGCAAAGGGGATTCTGGTGTAGACAAGTAAAGATGACATAGTTGGTCTAGAATGAGCTCGTTGATGAGAAGTCGAACGGAGCGATAATTGTTCCATACTGTGGCGACCCAGAGATTTGGGTAGATGTGGTAATGATCAGAGAAAACCTCGTCACTTCGTTCCTTCAAAGTCACGGTTTGATAGATCATCTGGTATGGGCAAGTTTTTGCCCAGATATCGTAATCATTATCGATGGCACATGCTGTGGTAATGATGCGTTCAGGATCGCTGTAATCGCGGAATTCGCTCATCGAAGATCGGAGATCGCAGTACCTGCTTGCCAAGTGGACCAAAGAGGTTGCAGCCGCCTGCTCGGGAGTCTCGAAGTCGATCTCATTTGACCACTCCGTGATGATTCTTGGGATCGGAGCGTGTCTTTGGATGCAGCTCGTGAGCTTGAAAGCATTAGTAAGAAGTCTTGAGAGGAATGCCAGCCAACATACAACTTGGGATCTCAAATGAATGAACATGTGGTAGCCCAGGGGAGTTCTTAGAGCTTCCCTGCCACGAAGTTGCATAAGGGCAACAGCTCCCGTTATATGTTTCGTCCAAGCCTCCATCGATGAGCGGGAGTTGCATGTGTTGGTCTAATTCAAGTCAGCACAATGTAGCCAACCTCAGAAGGCAACATCCACAATACCTCATAAAGTCCCAGCAATAAGATTGAGATCAGAGTCTGATCTGACTTGGCCTGCTCAACGTCCCTCAACTGTGAGCTGATAGTTCGCATCGCAGAATTGTACTTGATGGCGGCATTTGACATGATATTTGGAGATTTCCAGAAGTTGGCAAGGCCAACCATTCCAAGAGAAGCAACGCTATCCGCGAGTCCGCTTCCAATCTCCTCACTGCTGTAGATGTCGGATAGATAGTCTATGTGACCTTTGAACATATCCTTGCCTCCCAAGACATAGTTTTGGAAGAAGAAGCAGGTTGCTTGGTCCTCAGGAGAGGTTGCCAGGTTGATAGTCAACGGAGGTAACGGTTGGAACTGCGCAGGTTGCGGTGATGATATGAGGGCGAAGTCGAGATCAGAGTAAGATGTCGAAGAGAGGTCGACAGCACGTGATCTTTCAGCTTTTGCTTGAGCTTTAGCTTCGGTGGAGCGTCGGTGCTTGTCAGAAAGTCCTTGAGACTCATCTCGAAACATCAGATCATTGGTATCTCGATAGCCTTTACATGAACGGCCAGCTCTCAAACACTGTGTGCACGATGGTCTCTTGTAATCACACTATTTCATTTCAGCAAACTGCACGCAATAGAGGGGTAAGGCAAAGGCAACTGACTCTTGTTCTTCGTAGCCTGCATTCTCCACAAGCCTTACTGGGCTTTCCACAATATACCATGTTGCCGGTTGATGGGTTTGATTAAGGTTAGGACAAGGCTCTTCTCAATTCGCCAAGACTACCGAATGGGGGCGGCGAGGGAACAACTGCTGTGCGAGCTCAACGACGTTTCAACGAAAGGCTGATTCTGTAGTCTGCGAAAGGAGCGAAGGCTGCGCTGTAGGACCTGTATATCTTTATTGTTCTTCGTTGAGGCGCGGAGATCGTCGTCATTGTTCCTTGACGAAGAGGACCCGGGAGAGCAATTGCTTACTGTACGGGAAGCCCGCGCATGCGCCCTGCGCTCGCTAGCCCACTGGGAAGTGCCACAGCCTATAGGGCTGGCGTCGTGGACTGCACATCGTATAGGGTCTTCAAACAAGCACCAGCTAATGGTCGAAAGGGCCCGCTTCCCTTGATTGATCTGTGACTGTGCTGCGGCTGGTGGGGTTACGAGGACTGCAGGAGAAGAGTGGATGGAAGCCCTGGAGAAGAAGGGTGGGCGCACTGGTCGGTGAAGGTTGCGCCGATGGATCAGAATCCTGAGATGCACAGTGAAGCGAGAAAGCTTGATTTGCTGCGAACTGCGCGACAGACCCTGAACTAACCGCTTCTGGGTGGTCTTGAGTAGCGTCTCCAAGGCCGCCGCGCGCAGATCTGCAGGGAAAGGGAAAGCATGGCTGGAAGACGTCTACCGCCATCTGCTTCTTCCTTGCCAACATCGACGTTACTGGATCTGCTGATGCGGGACTTAATCATCAAGACTCGTTGCGCTGGGGGCAGCGCGAAAGATAGTGTCCCGCGATGAATGCGGAAGAAACCCGAGCCTTCTCCTGAGGCATTGTTCGTTTTGGGGCTTTGAAATTCCCCGAAATTGACCGTGTTGCGTTGCGCACTCGTTGCGTCGAAACCGACAGTCATCCATTCAGGATCGATGTTTGCAACTTGCAAGACAGCGAGTGCTCTTGCATGTTGTGATGATCCTCTGCCATGGCTATTGTTGAAGAGTTTCAATATGCAATTTTATATAAGAAGAAGATGAAGTAGCTTTCCAGATCTCCTCTCAATCACAACATCCAAGTTCAAGCCTCAACACCTTCACCTGTTCACCTGTTCACCTGCTCTCCCAACGTTCAACTCTCAAATCAATATCACCCATCTATTTTATTACACTCACACCTCTTCCACAATGGTGTCCACCGCAGAAGCCATTGCTTATGCCGAGTTGATCGTCTATATCCCAATCTTCCTCCTGACTGCCGTAATCATCTTCCGCCATGGCTTCCAAAAGCAACTAGGATGGATCTATCTTACAATATTCTGTATCATACGAGTCGCTGGAGCCATCTTCGAGATCAAACGGGAACATGCTCCGACAAACAAGACAGACATTGAATGGTCCGAAATCCTGCAATCAGTTGGCCTCTCTCCTCTGTTGCTAGCAAGCATGGGCTTGTTGAAGCGAGTGTCAGTTACCCAACCCACCTTTAACTATGAAAACATACTGACAAGACAATAGTACGGATGAAGTCTCAAATCATGTCCGAAGCATGAACAACCAATTCCTACCCACATCCGGCATTGCCAACATCATCACCAAGCGTGCCACAGCCAATTCTCGACGAAGCCGCATCATCCAAATCGCTCAGTTGCCAACAATGATCGCTTTGATTCTCTGCATCGCTGGTGGAACTGACGAAGCCGGTTCCGAGGTCTCACAGGGAAAGAACCTCATGAAGGGCGGAATTGCTGTATTTGCTGTCATCTACGTCCTCCTCTTTGCGCTCAGCGTCATTACGATGAAGGACGTTGGCAATGCACCCCGCGAGGAGAAACGCATCTACATGGTCGTTCTGATCGCTCTTCCGCTCATCGCGGTCCGCCTGCTTTGGAGCATTCTTTCTGCCTTCGGACACAACTCGGACTTCTCTCTTCAGAGCCCGAAGCCTTTGATTCAGTTGTTCATGGCGACGATTGAGGAGTTTATTGTTGTTCTTTGCTACACTGCAGTCGGACTCATCGTCTAGAAGGTGTTCGTGAGAAGTCTCACAGATGAAAATAGAAGAGCAATGCGGTGCATCAGATGAGATGGAACAGTTGCTATAATGCATTGGGAAGCGGGATGGGAAGCGGGATGGGGGAGCAAGAGGAAACTGTACATTATTTTAGACATATTTCGATGCTTTTACGGAGTTGATGGATACACAGGTTGTTCGACTAGAATTACATGGTTTTCTCTCATCACTTTTTCCCGTCATATCCCTGATTTTGATGTTTTGTCTTCAAGTGATCTCTCTAGTTCTTTCTCTGGTTCTCTCTCTAGTTCTCCCTCGAGCGAAAGTCAGGGGTATTGCACGTGACCTTTCTTGCACAACTTCTTTCATTATTTTACGCTGAGGAGATATGCAACGATAGAACCTCGGCGTGCTCAAGATCGCGTCTTCGCATCCTCGCATCTATCAGCCAATCCGCTCTCAATCATCCCTTAAAATAGTGCTGGTGGTGTGCCGAGGAGCTCGCTGGAAAACTCCCACTTGGCCTCGCGCACGCTAGTCCCAATAGAGTATGCTGGGCGCTCACCAATCAGCACTCACTTCCATCTCGCAACATCACTACTTCCATATGTAGATGAGCCTCCTCCGCCTCGTTCTGAGTCGTCTCAGCACGTCTGAGACGGCCATGGCGCAAGCATCTGGACGAGATTGCTTCAAGCAACCCCATTTCAGTTTAGTGTCTGGAGTCTCGCCCTCCACGGCCAAGCCTTGGCTACTCGGACGTCACCTGTCGCGGCTTCGACGGCGCAACAGTCGTCCCACACATTCCGAGGCCACGCATTACTCAACACAGATATTGAAAAGACCGCTTTTATTACCTTTTTGCTGCGCACTGCGTGCTGGATTCGTCCATGATGCCTCCGTTTATGGTCATGGTTCAGCGAATCTTGGCTGCCGGGTGAACGAGCACTCTCCACCGCCGCCCCCGAATCTCGATGGAGTACCTCGCGAGTTCGCTCTGAGCGCCGGCCGGACATCTTTGATATGAAAGGACGCATACTTGGGAATACTTCCTCCCTCTCTCGTCGTCGCCAACTCTTCATCTGGAACGAGATACGAATACGCTTCGCCCATCCGCCACGTCCTGCTAATACTAGCGAGTCTCACTCAGCCTCGACACCATATTTATGAAAGACCGCACTGTCGACTGTTCAGAGTGATCTCAAAACCACAGATACCCCGCAATGCCTATCATCGGGCTACTGGCGGTCGGAGTCAGTCTTGCCATAGACAAGTACCAAGAAAGGCAGGCGTCTAGGAACACCGAAGCCGACTCTCAGGATCCAAGAAACGGCTTTTGTTTGTCACGTTCCGTCCCTAAATCCATTTACATGCTGACAGTTCCTTTGAGCCACTGGGATTACATCCCCCGAGATTGAACGAAGGCGGGAGGAAGAAGCATTCAATGAGCTTCAAAATTACGCCGACTTCCAAAAAGCTCTTTCGAGCAAAGTACTAGATGAACTGTCACGAGATGACTCGCATGAGGCACCTTACTCTACGCCTAACTTCAATGCCATCAGCAACAGGTCACTTGGCAATCAGTGGTACAACCCATCGGATGGGGCACGGTACACGACTCGAGGCCAACTACCATGTCCAATCATAATCTCTCAGAAAGACCCTGGATTTGACGGACCAGGCTGGGTTCGAACGTATTCGCCTGCTTTGATGGATTGCGGTATCCCTCAGCAATCATTCCTGAAATTTTTGGATTCTTTCAACGAGTCTCTTCAGGTTTGTATTTTCTTATCTATATTTTGAGGAAAAAACTAACTTCGATATGTAGTTCTTCCCGGACATGGAAGCCGTCAATGTCGCTGCTATTGAATCAGGGATTGGATGGCGAGACAAGTCCACGAACCTCTCCACCGCCATTCCTAATGCGATTCGACTAGCAAAAGATGCACAATTAGGACGAGAGTGAGTGATCAAATTGTTTCATATTTGACATTACCGGAGTAGCTAATACCGCTTAGACAGGAAACTTTTCTTGACCACGCCAACCTTTCGTTCTTCTCTCCCCGTGGCCTCTTCGCCATGGTAATAACGTCGAACCATAAAGACCTATCACCAATTCTCACGATCAACGTCTTCGAAGCTCCAGTCCCCAACATGTCCGAACCTAACACGCAGGACTCAAACTTCGACGACATGGACTACGGCGAAATGACACTTAATTTTAGCAAGACGAAACAAGCTCGACCTCAACGTTCTAACAAGCTGCAGAAAATGAGCAACTTCATCTCCGATTACAGCGATCGAAGAGCCCAAATTCAACCTACCAGTCCGTCCAATAACCTCCCCATCTTCTCCCTGATATCGAGCATCTCGAACGGCCGCGAAAGCAAGAAGGACTCGCGCAAACGGCGACACCAGCGATTCCAACAGGCGCGCCCCACTTCTAGAGCCAGTGGCGTCAGCTCTCCCGAAATTCCGTTCGGCGTTACAAAGGTTGGGAAACCGTCTGCTTCGGTGAGAGGAATAATGGAGAAGATGAGGAGGGATGATGGGGATGACGAGGATGCGGAGAAGCATGTCAGGGATGCGGAGATACAAACAGTGCGTACTGTCGCGCATGAAATTTGTGGTTCTGGGATGCTAACGATATAACAGGGGGCGCTTTATCTAGTAATTGTCAATGATCCGGGGAATGATCGGGACATACCCCACCATTCAGAAATATACGACGATCCGAGCTTTAGCATCGATCCATCACTGGACAAAGGGAAGGGGAAGGAGAGCTCTTGGTATATGCCGAACGCAGGGGGGGAAGGGTTGTCAGTGAAACCCACATTCGATAACCTACCTTTCGAAGAGGTGGATGAAGAAGATTTGCCTCCGCGGTACAGCAGCATTCACCCACAACATCGAGCTCGAGTGCAAGCATGGCGGGAACAAAACTCGGGACCTCACGACCCGATACCATAATTTGCATAGCATACTTTTGGCGTTCGGGGTCGGAATTTGGCGTTCAGGGGCCATCACTCGCTTGGAAAGTGCACATACTCATACAGATAGGAGTAATCTCTCAATACAACAAACCACTTTCAAAAGAATTCAATCCCACGCCTTTTGTGTCAAGCTAAACTCCTCCCACCTAACCCCTCTACTCTCCTCATCATCCCAACTCCCCCACACCTCCTCATCAACCCCCACCACACTACTCCACCCCCTAATCAAAGCCCTCCAATAGCAAACCTCGCTCGCCTCACTCAAATACCCTTTCTCCACCACCTCTCTCTGCCTCTCTGCAATACCCTCCGCAATCGTCGGATGTGTCCGCAGCCAGGAAACCGTGGACTCGAGGTCTGACCAGTCGGGTGCGATGAACACAATGTTTGCCTGGGACGGAGGATAGGCTTTCGGCCAGCGGGGGCTAGGCTCGGGTCGTGTTGTTGAGGAGGTGAAAAGGGGAAGTGAGGAGGAGAATAATGGGCGCAGTAAGTGGGTTGTGTGCATTTGATAAGTCAGGGGCGGGGTGAGGATTATGGAGCGGCAGGCTTGGTGGAAGGGGAGGCGGCCGGAGTAGGTTATTCCCTATTCGTAGCCATCAGCTTTTCTTTCTTAAAAGGTTGGAGTAGGTAGGGAGCAAGAGAAGGAAAACGCACCTCGGTGTAGATAATATACTTATACTTGCAAAACTCCTCAATCCTTAACGCATTCCGTGATTTCGCTCCACTCTCATACCACACCAAATTCTCAACATCAGCCCACGCCTGCCCCTTCGTCACCTCCAGTAACTTTGGTCGTAGATTCGTGTTCCCGACTGAGTTAAACCAGGCTGTGCCGCGCCAGACTACTTTGTCGATTTTCTTCTCCCATGGGTAAGAGGCTTCGATGGTTGAGATTCGAGAGAGTGCCGAGTCGACAGTGCCGATGAAGGGGAGGGGCCACGCCCAGAAGGAGAAATGAGGCATGAGCCAGTAGAGAGAGGGGATTTTGGGGTCGTTGGGGCGCGCGAAGGAGAGGGCATGGGTGTGGGGTGTGTCGAGGATGGAGAGGGTTATGATTGTGTCTGGGAGGGGTGTGGGGGAGGTTATGAGGGCGCGGTGGAGTTGATGGAGGACTGCGTTGCGTTCCTGTATATTTATTAGTTTTGTCGATTGCAGTGGCTTGAAGATGGTTCTCATACATAGCCCATGTCTCGATTTGGTCGATGGTCGGCGGTTATAATATACATCTGGTATTTCAGAAGTCAGCAAAACCGATCCATTCTCGTTGTAGACAGATGGTGTGAATACTTTTCCATCTTTAATCCTCAATTGAACCAGTCCCGTATAGTCATCTGGTTCCTTCTTCAATTCGAAAGGTCCTCTTGCCACCGCATCGTCAATCTCCTTCATCAATCCCGGAAACGTTGCTCTACATTGTTCCTCCGTCAAAGAGAGATTCTCAAATATTTCTTTTGATGTTTTTGGTGGAGAGTGCTTTGAGAATAAACCAAAATAACTCCCATCCATCAAAAATTCTACGAAGTCAGAGACACCGTAGAAGACATTGAAGAGTGCAATGAGGCCGAAGACAAAGCAGGCTGCGCGCACCAGAGATCTGCGTCGGAACGCAGCCATTCTCAATGCATCTTATAACAAATGAGCAGAACAAAATATCAGAATTGAAGGCTACATTTGGAAGTAGAAATCTTGAAGCTGTGCGACTGCACGGCCGAGGCCGACTTTGGCGGGGTGCTCGCGACGTGAGGAATAGATTAGTTTATCAGGCTAATGTTGAGCAAATGAGCGTACACCTCACTGAAGATGACACGTTTTCTAAAGATGAAATGTAAATGAAACAGGCATTCGAGCTCCCATGATGACTTTCTTGTGGTAGTGAACGGTGAAGCTCCATGTCTCACTTGAGATGGGGACCACGATAATGCGGGGATACAAAACACGTTGGTGTCACGTGAGTGCATAAGTCTCTGGCATTATAGAGAAGTCTCGATCGAGGTCATGAACGGCTAACCATTTGCATTCATTCATATTTTATGCTACAGAAACGTTAAAGAGTGAAGGTGAAACTTTTCTATTTGTAGTTTGTTTGCACGTGATATGTCGTTCAACTTCACTCTTCTGCTTCATTTCTTCCATCTATCATACCTAGGTCACAAGGTAACCAGGATACGGTCTACGGTGAAGTCTTGTTTGTATTTTATATTTAGATTTTCAAAATCCTCAAATCGTATTTGCATCTAATCGAAGTGCTTGCTCGTTTATCGCTACGTGATCTCAATGAATCCCACCGTTTCAACAATCCGGACGTTATCCTCGTTGCAAACCTTCATCGCAGGAGTCTGCACCAATTTCAGGAGTTATATTTTGAAGGAAGACCTCCTTAGGTCACAGCACCTGGATCTGAGTTCGTCCTTCATCCAGTTTCTCGTTGAACAAACCACGAATTGTCATGTGGTCCTATAATGAAAAGAGAGCAACAACTGCCAGTACAGTATAAAACACCAGTTCTCTCAGATACAGCCTCGGGCTTCCAGAAATCACCACCCCCACTGTGTTCTGGCTCCCACCTTGAACCTGATTGGCAGTCACACAAGCCAATCTAGTATCCACCCATGATAAAACCCCTTGATCACCTGAGCTGTTCTTGCTCCACACCGTGAGTATGACAGGTGTAGCTTGCGTTATGAAACGATCGTATGCAGTGAAGTTGGTGACATTATGGGTAACTGGTGAGTATGCATTGCCAATCGATGCCGAAGTTGCGTTCCCGTTTCCAACGTTGACACTAGAAGGACAGCTGCTGAGATATGAGTTATGGCCGAAAACATCTGATTATGCCTGTCAGTCGATTTCACTCATGAAGGACGGAATAGAGCTTACTTCGAGATCCAAATCCTTTGAAACTCCATTGGCCGTCACATTCGGTGGGAAAGGTCTCCAGGAAAAGACTACAATCTCCGTGCTCTCGAGGATGGCGACTTGTGCTATTGCCTGTTCCGTTCACAGCTGCTATCAAGGCATTGTAGCAGTCAGGGTCAAAGACTCCTTGACATCCACTCTCATCTGTTCCAGGGACGATGATCGTCGTACTTGCTGGATCTGGATATAAAACCAGCGCACATCCAGAATACGGCAAATCTGGTGAAGAGAGATTGACGAATGGATTTGTATCTAGCCAGAAGGTTTGATCAATGTAGCTTGAGTTTGTGGTGTAGTTGCGGTGATCCTTGATAGCTGTTGAGATCGTCCATGTTCCGGTAGGGAGGGGCCCTAGCATGTTACTGGCACCCGGCGGTTGGAAACCTGGGATCGAAATGTTTCCCGTGGCATTGTAAGTTTGGAATTGGCTATCGTAGCAAACATTGTCATCGAAATCTGAATTTGCATGTGCAAGGAACGTAATAGTGCGAAGTATTAGAAAAGCAAACGACAGCTCAAAAATGTTACGCCGCATCTTGACAGTGTTTCCCAAACCATATTCTAGAAAGGCTTGTGACGACGCTAAGACTTATATCATATCCTGGAACTGCATTCTCTCATCTCTTTTGTGGCAAATATGTCCTAAAACACGCCACCACGATCCGTCTGCGTTGGCATTGAGGGGTCAGGACTGCGACGCAGAAGGATGATATATTTTTCGGCTAAATCAGGGGTTTGTTCCAAACATACCGTATATCCACGTCTCGTTATAGGCTTGGAACCTTCACCTGATTCGTATTTCGAAACACATAATATTATCTGATTGCCTAAAGCTGATACTTGGCATTTTCAATTACCGGGCATTACTAGCGACAGCTACTTGTGGTTGTTACAGACGACCTCAGTATACTCAAATCTAGACGTATAGACCTCCACTAATGAGGAGGCATGCCAGAATTTTTAATAATCGTATTTTGTACCTTTCCTTAAAGCGCATAATGGTTGCTCTAAATATCCAGGGTTTTCACTTACTCCATAGGCTTAGCCTTCCTTAAGGCTACTACCCAAAGCCGCCAAATACTCTCCATCTCCTCGTAGACGCAGACTTTTCTGAATATCCTAAGTCTCCCAAGAACAGTGCAACTTCTGCCAATTGATGCATCCACTACTTCCAATCTCTCAGATCTTGCGAGAACAGCAACGGCAACCCAATTACTTTGAACTTTTGGACCCTGCTCCACTTTGGGACAACTCGTGTATATCACGATTGAGATCTCCAATAAGTGACATGTCTATGATACGCTGGTGACGAAGTTCCTCGATTTCCTTCGTCATTTCAGCTTTCTCAGTGTCCTTCTCTTGAGCCTTTTGTTGGACGGCTTTCTTGATACGGTCTTTGACAACTTCGTCAGAGCTCCTGAGTGAGAGGATTATCTTCCGCTGGTTGTCGGCTTCTACCAACTGGTTGGTCAACTTGGCTTCGAGAACCTCCTTCTCCATCTTCAGAGCTTTGTATTTGGCGCCGCCGTCCTCTATATGCCTTTTGGCCGAATCGAACTTCTTCTTCAGTAAAGCATTCTCCTTGACGATGTCTTTGTACGAGTGAGATTTTCTGTCGGGATCTGTCCGTTTTGGAGAATCATTTTGTTGATTGAATTTTAGTTCTTGCTTCAAAGCTTCAACTTCAGCTTCTAGGCCAGAGATCTTTGTATTTCTTTTTTGGACCTTGATACTCCACTTCTCTTCAATCTCATGTTCTTGCGCGACTCGCTTGCTGTGCTCAAGTTCGTATTTTGCATAAGCCTTTGCCAAATCTTCTCTGTGTTTCTTTTCGGAGACACTGGCCGTCTCGCGGAGGAGAGCAACTTCTTCTTCACGTTCGCGGATGATTCTTTCTCGGGAAGCATCCTTGCTGGCCAACGTCTGTTCACACTTTCTTCGCTCACTGGTTGAGCGGTCTCGGTCGTGCACAAGAGATTCCACTTTCGCGATAACCTGTGCTCTCTTGCCTGTTTCTGGTAATGAATTCCATCCTGCCTCGGTATCACAGAGCTTGGCGAAGATTTGGTTGAGAAAAGATGCGGGCTTACAGGCAGAGATGTGATCATTATATAATTGCCCAATCCGATGTACAATATCGTCTGCCTTCGAGGCATACTTCGAAGTGTCGTGCCATTGCTCCATCAAATTCCCTTTCTCTTTCTCACTTTCGTCAAGCATTCTCTGCAGGTGAAGCACTTCGCGTATGGGAACATGCCAGTCAGACTGCTCAAGATGGTCGTAGGATCTGGCAAAGTCCATGCCTCTTATCCCGCTCAAGAGCAACAGATTATCGATCTTGTCTCTATCTCGCTTTAAGAATTCCTTTGCTTCTTCTTGCAGTTGAACACCATTCCTGCTCTTCACATCTGCGATGACGTCTGGACTAGAAGCGAAGTGATAGAACTGAGGAGGGAGAAGTCCAATGTTTGGGCCATAAATACTCGAGAGAAGCTCAATCGCAGCTTGCGGTTCTCTCGCTTGGTACTTCTCAAACAAAATCTGTGTCAATTTCCAATCTCGAGCGCTGCGCAATTTCTGATGTCTGATATCCGTTGCTGCCATCGCTCTCAATGACTCGAAGGCCTTGTCTCGCTGTGCTTTCACGTCAAGTATTATTGTGCTCAATCCTTCGTCCTTGATAAAAGTTGAGATGGGTGAATTGGAGTTGATTCGAGCTTTGAAGTATTCGCTCTCGCGCTTCAAGAAGAGCTTCTCAAGATGTTGGTACCTCTCTTCGGCCAGAGCGTTCGTGGACGTTAGCAGCTCGATCAAGAGCATTTGGTACCCTTGGTTCTTCTGAAATAGCTCGGATTTAGATTGGAGAAATGCTAAATCCATGTCTGGGTAACTAGATTTGTTGATATAGGAACCATACAGGCGAAACTTCTTGGTGGTTGTGACCCTACTCAGTTATCAGTATATGCCACTCTGGGCTCCCTCGTCGAAATCAATATACGACGCGCCGAAGGAGCAGTTTAAGGAGAAGGGAGCATTGACGACGAAATTTCAAAGGGATTTAGGTAGTCGGAATGCTTACCATAACAGCTCTTGAAACTTTCCATTGTATTCATCAAGAATCTCTCCGTACTTCTTGATGGCTTCCTGTCTGGTACTCACTGCCAATTGGTATATCGAATACCTTGTCACCATCTGCCCAAGCTGGGTAAGATGCAAATCATTCAACTGGACAAGCAAGGCAGCTTCGGCAGTGGTGAGTGTGACAACTGCACTCATGTTAGCACAGGTTATTGCTAATTCTCAAGAGAGATTCCAAAATCGCAGGAACTTCTCATGATGATTACGCAAACCAGCACTAGCACTAGCCTGTAATTTTGAAGCTCAAGTTCTCTGAACCTTTGCTGAAGAGGCGGTTCTTAGGAGAATAATACTTGCCACTGTCACTTTCTGGGTAGCGTCCTTCAGCAGCAACTTCTCTGAGTTTACTGAACACTTCCTTCTCTAATTGAGATATATTCTTGTCTGTTGTTCCAAGAGGAAAAGAATCTCTGAACGCATCGAGAAGCTTCATCCGAAGCTGGGAGTCGAACAAACCCTGCTTTGTATGCTGGCTGGACATCGTGATGGACGCGTCAATAGAAGCTGATACAAACGAATATTTCACCGAATTTCTTGGCAACAATTAAAAGACGACAAGATAAGCGCGGAATTGATCTGTTTTGATGATGTTGGTGCGGATCGGCGGTTATAGTTTAGAAATCTTGTCAGGTAAGAAGGTTGCTTAAGACCTCGTTGGGGAGCAATCAAAACAATGACATTTATTTCTAGTATGCCTTCCCACCAGTGAGCGCACTGTATAATTTTCCAAAATTTCCCAGTCATTAATAAAAGTGAATAATTTTCCACACATGTCATTCGCAGCCACTACTTAGAAAACCATTATTTACATAGATTTCTAAACCTAAACGAGCAATAGTAGCAAGGTTCCACTTCTAGACTTCAGTCTCCTTACAGATCACACATCACTAGAACTCGTTCCGCTCTAAGTTGAAGAAGAGATATGAGTTCTTGACAGGTAAAATAGCAGCAGATCATCTACAGTGAACATGATCTTATAATTGTTCAAGTCTGTTGGGGATTGGGAAGTATAGCTGTGACAGATCATACTCACGGATTGTTTTACCTTCCAGAGAACATTATAGTTTCGAGGTGTGACTAGAACACAGTAAGATATGACAAGACCCCACTTTTAACATTTTATTTGGTACTTTTGAAAAGTGCGATCAATTCTCTCTACTGTACATCAATTTTATTCACAATCAAGCGTTTCTCTAGACTCTGCCTCACAGAGAATCTATTGTTGCCCATGTCTCACGTCCTGGAGGAACAATAACCTACTCCCTAATTTCCAACAAATACTAACAACGACGATAGACCAGCCTTCTCAGGAGCTTCAAAGATTCTACTCCATGGAATTTCTGTCGTTCAAGCGTCTATTAAGACCTTGAACCATCGTGCCATGCACCTGTCGTTGCCGCCGAAGCTCCTTGAGCTCTTCCTCCAAGGCTTCGTTTCGCGCCACCTGCTCTGCGAGGGACGCTTGCACCGAAGCGATCTCAGCATCCTTTTGTACCGTAACTTGATGACGAGCTTTTTCAAGTTGGTCCTGAACTGAATGTTCCGACGACCGTAAGGATAATATCAGCTTCTGCTGACTATTGACATCCAACTCTCTCTCCTTCAACTTCGTCTCCAGACCTTCCTTTTCGTCCAAGAGAGCTTTGTACTTCTTGCTGCCGTTCCTCATCCGTTCTTTCATTGTTGCAATTTTCGTCTCAGCGTTAGCAAGTGCAGCACTCTCGTCGGGTATCTTTGGTGTGGTAGTAGCTTCAACTTGGTTGAGAGATTCGAAATTCCGTGTCAGGGCTATGATTTCATTCTCGAGGTCATTGATCTTAGTATTTCGTTTTAGGACTTTGCGACTCCAGATGTCTTCGATTTGGCGTTCTTGTTGGAGTCTCTTGCTGTGTTCTGCATCAAATCTCTTCTGAGCATTGGCCAAGTCCTCCTTGTACTTTCGATGAGACGTATCAGCTTCCTCACGAAGTCGATTGATCTCGTCCTGTCGCTCTGTAATAGTCCTCTCTTGTA
This sequence comes from Hyaloscypha variabilis F, assembly GCA_002865655.1. Classification (NCBI taxonomy): domain Eukaryota; kingdom Fungi; phylum Ascomycota; class Leotiomycetes; order Helotiales; family Hyaloscyphaceae; genus Hyaloscypha; species Hyaloscypha variabilis. Next base: position 785,601 of record KZ613955.1, on the reverse strand, counting down.
CCATGAGCTTCTGTTCATGGTAGCTGCGCTCTTGCCTGGCTCGTTCACGGTCCTTGAGGAGACCCTTTATAGCGGAATTGATGCGATCCTTCTACACCTTCTCTGGGATAGATCCCCAGTTCTTGTCTGTCTCGCAAATTTGTTGATATAATTCGTTGATAAACTCAATTCCGCAAACAGCCATGTGGCTATGGTAGAGACTACCAATCTCCCGAGCTATTTCCTCTGCTTTACCAGCAAGCTGAGCAGCCTCTTTCCAGTGGTCAAGAATTTTGTTCCTCCCCTCCTCGCTGTTGCAATACATGGTCTTCCAAAGGTCCAACTCTCGCATGGAGACCTTGCAATCTGGCGGTTGCGAAGCACGATACTCCTCAAGGACTCGAGTGGCCTCTTGGCAAGCGTCTCTACTCGCGAGATCAATCTGGTCCATAAACTCATCTTGATGAAGAAATGTAAGGGCGTCACGTTGCAGATGTGATTGTGCGTGAAGGATCAAGGCGGCATCAATAGGCGTGAGGCTGACCGTGTAGGTGCTGTTGGGTTGACTTGCTTGTAGTGCTGCGAGTTCCAGTTTCTCCAAAGCTTGGTAAGCCTTGCTTCTCAGATTTTCCGTAGAGTGCCCGGTTAATTCGATTGGGAAGTCACGCCTATACGTATCGAGGAGATGTGCTCGGCGTTTCGCGTCTAGGAACCCCGGCTTGGGCTGCTTGCTCGTCATGTCGATAGAATTGCGAATTTAGAGAACTTCGTGGGGTTTGAGTATTTGAGGAATGGGATCGTATCGTGATATCGTACTAGCGACTTGTTTGGATTTCGGAGTGTTCAAGGAATGGGTCTGTGTCTCGGTATTGTACGAGGGAGTAGAGTGGCAATTGTGACTCTAGGAGTCGAAATGACGAGAGGCGATGATCAAGACAAAGCGGTTTATTTACATGAACATTATCAAGTGTGACTACTAGTAAAAGCATTTATAAATTTGCAAAATTTACAAAGCCTCGAAACAGTACACTTGCGTTGCCTAAATTTCAACCACCTACTTCCTTGCTCTAGTAGTAATAAGTAGAGGTAGGTAGGGAAAAGAGACCTAGCATGCTGAAGTAGAGATATACTACATCAAACCGACTCCATCTCGAGGCTTGCCATCCCCATTTATGTGAATTGACAGCGACCATCGTTCTGTAGAACAAATGCCCCAGGTACTAGTGCAGGGGTAGCAAAGCTTCTCCTAGCCTTAAATACCGAGAAGCGTATAGAGAGTTCGCATGAGATACTGGAGGGAACCGATTTACTTTACAGTTGCTGCGTGGCGGCGAGAACGTGCTTTATACAGCGTTTTCAATGCTCTTATGACCTCCAAATGTAAGTGTGATCTGTTAGACGATAACGGATTGTCTTTTCTCGCTCCAAAACATACGATGAATTAGACAAGTCACTTGACTAAAGGGCAACTTTAGCAAATTTCGACCGAAGCGCTATCATTTGAAAAGCAGAATGAAGACAATCCCAAGGACAAGCTGTAGGCTTGCTAACGAGTCATCTGCCCTGGCATCCGACATTAATTTGCCAACAGCTATCACTTGACTCTGAAAAGAAGGCATCTAAACAAGATTCAAACAACCAGCGTCTGAAAATTTGCTCACAGGTAAGTAAGTCTTCGGGCCCCCATACTGACCTTGCGAAGTGCCCTAGGAAAAAACTCCTTGCATTCATTCATCTATTCATCGCCATCATTATCTCTCTCTAGCCGTGCCTGATCCTTTCACTCCCCCCCAATGCAGACGCAGATGTAATTCCACCCTTCGCAATTTCTCTCCTACTGGCTCTCCCATGTTTGGCTCTAACCTTCCTCAGCCCCAACCCTCTCCTCATCCTCACAGCAATCAAGCCTTAACCTCCGCCTTGCCCTCCACAACCGGCGTCGAAGCCCCCTTGAAGATATCCGGCCAACACTTCTCCTTCGTCCAGACCTTCTGATCGTGCGTCTCGGCGTGCGTCTCCAGCTGCTTGAGGTTGGTGTTCACGAGCTCCTTGCGGCAGTTGGCGCACTGTTGCGCTGTTAGGCCTGCTTCTCTCCTCTCTCTCCCTTCTCCGCTCTCACAACCCGCTCTCTCTTCCCCTCAAACCCTCATACCAGTATGGGAAGTGTTCAAGACACAGGAGTTCTCAAACACATACAATACTAGTCGGCTTAGGCGCCTTAACAGGCAGACCATTGGCCTTGACCGGCGCGCGCGTGCCTTCCTTGTCGCCTTTGCGGTGTTCGCGCTGGATCTAATCGCATGAAACATCAGCACAAATTCCCATTCTCCATTCTCCATTCCTTCATCTTTCCGTTATTTTCCTAATCTTTCACTTCGCAAGGCACATCCTCACGATCAACGCGTTGAGGGTGAATCGTAGCGGGAGGGGCAGATTTCCGCCCCCCACGCCACTCCACTCTACGAACCTGGCAAGAAAGAGGAAAGAAGGAGGGGAGACAGACCTTAGCTTTCTTCGAGACTGGCATTTTGACACTCTCTGTTCCTCGGGTTTCTCTTGTTTATTCTGTTTGGTAGGGGTTGGGTAGTGGTTGTGGAAAGAGCGAGGGGTTGAAGTTGAAAGGGAAGGCAGAAATTTTACAGGAATGTCAGGCGGTGAGATTTTCGGGGTGGGATCTGCGGGGCGTGGGCATGGGGGTCGTGTAGTTAGGAGGTAAACGACGATTCGCCTTCCACCTTTCACCTTCAAGAGCTTGATTAACTTTTTGACTATTAGAGGGAAGAGCAAGTAGCAGTGATTTAAATCAATTGTTTCCCATTCCGATTCCGGTTCGTCACTCATGCCCTCACTTCGCGTCAATTAAGCAAAGTTCCGTGAAGTTGCGGTTCCCATCCATCAGCAATGCTAGCAATACAAGTACACATAGCCACCCTCGGTCACGCAATCATGCATCTTTGCCCTATCTGCAAAGCTCGTTTTCTCGTCCTATGCCCCAGTCCAGGTCCCACGTAAGAGATCGGGACTATGTAATGCCCAGTAAACAAGTAAGAACGCCGGGGACCACCAATCGCGCACACCAAGGGAAGATGACGCTACTAGCACAAAGTCCATGTCTCGAAACTTTCTCCGCTTCCTGTAGCTATCGTTTCATGTCCGGAAGAAGGCCGTTATCTTCCTTGAAGCAGATCCCCGCAGAGCGAAACGGAGAGCTGTGGAAAAGTACTGTCGAGATGGCTTGTGCCAAAATCATCGCGTATGCCCTTGTGGCATGTTGTAAACCGTCTATATGCACCGAGATCCGAGCCCGTGGCCAATGCATGTATGGTGTAGGATCGATATATTCCTCGTCCGTATTTTTGATCCCAGCTCGAAATCATACGCTTTGAGGGAAGACGCCGGTTGGTGGAGGACTGTTGACCATGCTGTTCCGCTTATTTCGGCTCTTTTTCATCTGGCTCTTTAGGGCGCTAGAATCGAGAGGCTTCAAAAGCTCAAAGCTGCAGAGAAGCTCAGTGGAAACACTCATAACAGCACCGTAATTGTCGAATTCTCCACAGTAATTTGGCGCAGAGAACACCGTCACCAGGATTCTGTCCTCAAAGAACTCGTAGCCATCCTCAACAACCATATGTGCCCGACAAACCAAATCGAAGTCGTGTCTTGCCAAGAACTCTGTTATGACCTTTTTTCCAAACGAATAACTGACACCTCGTTCGCTGGATTCCCAATCCTTTTCTTGATCTGCTGGATCTGCCCATAACAGGTCGTTCAAGAGGCCGAAATCCGGTACGTCTGTAGGTCGTGCGATGTGTCTGATATCGTCCATGTGGCTAAGAGCTGGCGACAATCCTCCGTGAACGCAGAATATCTTGCCGGCAACGATCGCAGCAATGGGTAGCTGATAGGTTAGCATTGATATGCTGTGAGTATAGAGGAAACTTACACAATTGAATGTATCCACAAATGTCTTCCAAACTTTGACGTTGCACCTCCGCTTGCATTCATCGTAAAATCCATATACCCTCGTCACATTCGCACATTCATGGTTCCCTCTCAGCAGGAAAAAGTTCTCCGGATACTTGATTTTGTAGCACATTAGAAGGAGAATCGTCTCCAAAGAATGCTTTCCTCGATCCACGTAATCGCCCAGAAACAGGAAGTTCGAGCTCGGTGGAAACCCGCACATTTCAAACATGCGGATAAGGTCGGAGTATTGCCCATGGATGTCACCCACAATCTTGACCGGCGCTTCCAACTCGATAAGGGGTGGTTGTTCTAGGAATATCTCTCTCACCCGAGAACAGATAGAGTTGATCTCCGCATTTCTCAAACAAACCCCCTTTGTGCTTTTCCCAGCATATCCAGCATCCAGAAGTCGCTTAATGTAATCGTCGATGTCCGAATCCTTCAATTCGCCCATTGCCATGGTAAGTGAGCTGGGTGTGCCGCCTTCATCAGGGCCCGATGGTGCTGCGAGAAGTGCATCTTGTTGAATTGGATTTATAGTATTGGCTCTTTTCACTAGAATTGACTGCCCGGGGCGCTGTAGATGTGCATGGGGGTTTGTTCCACCCGATGGTGGCTGATCAGAGACGTGGTCAACTTCACCGCTGCGTTGTGCAGCATCCACGTCATGATGCCCTGCTCGCATAGACGCAGACTGAATAGGAGATGGGGGCGGTTTCGGTTCATCGAGAGGCGAAGCAGCATCGTCGACATCGTCCTGTGATGGTGATGTCGGAGCTGATACTGGCGAATCTGGTGGATTCGTCTTGGAAATCGCTGAGCGACCACTCTTCCCGGACCGGAAAGATCCAGCATCGGATCTATCCACCAGTGTTTCGCCATTGCTTAACCCTGATGTCGAATTACGCGGACTGTCTGTTTTACCACTCCCGGGTATCTTGGATCTTAAGCCACGGAATGAACGGATGGATTCCTTGGTATCTGCTTTACTGAACGACGGATAAGACTGAAGATTGTCCATTCCCTTATCCAGTGACGTCTGTGATGCACCGCCCTTCGGGGTGGACGTGCCCGAACCTTTGGAGGGTTGATTTCCCATCTTGACTTGCGTTCGTCTGCGGGTAATTCGTGAAGGCCGTTCGTTACGTGTTGATCCTCAGCGTCTTTGCAAAATCATATGATATATCCCGTCGATGAGCAGTTGCAAGACTTGTAACAGCCCAAAGATGGATTTATGACCGGAGACAAGGCGGTCTCGGAGATATGATGTAGGTCCGGAGGGCCTGGAAAGCTGGTCGACGTGAGGAGTGCAGGTTGAGAGACTGGTGGGCAAGGTTGATGTCCTTCAAGGAAGGTCGCGAAGATGCAGTCGCTTTTCCAAGTTGAGAGAAATTGACTTGTTTACTGGGCTGCTGGCAGGCTCGCGGGGATCGTCTGACGATACTGAGTCACAACCCCGTCAGCAAATATTGACAGCATAAGGAACGCGACCTAAGAGACGCAATTGTTGAGAGAGAGATTGAGGGCCGGGGAGCGCAAACTTTCTTTTGAGGCTGTGAAGAGAGGGGGTCGCCGAGTAGTCCGGCTAGAAAAGGAAAGCACTGATCATGTGTGCAGCAGAGAACGAACCTTGTGAGCGAGGCGAGCAGGACGAGCAGGCAGAGAAGAGTCTATGTCGGCATGAGGTATTTCAGCTAATCGCGCACGCTGTCATGGGCTCGAGGAGAGTGTTTCGAGGTTGTCGGCGCTTCTTTTGTGGTCTGTAAGGCTGTGCCTGGAGGAATTGTGGGGTGTGTCGTCGGAAGAGAGACCTTGTCGCATGCACGATGGCCGAATGGAGTCGTATCCGCTCAGTCGTGAGACAGTTCGATTGAGCTGTGATTGCAAAGAGAGTCGTTCTCAGAGCCTCGTGGGGTAGTCTCTCAGGGATTGGGGCGATCGGCGAGTCGAGGCTGAAGGGGCGACTTGACGATGGGTCTTTGAGTTGGAAGTTCCCGGAACGGAAGATTGATTGACGGGTGCCAGAAATGCCTGGCTCTTCCTGGCGCTAGAGGGCCCACGACGCGAAGCCAGGCCAGGGGCTGGCTCTGACTTCATCGCTCCCTCTTATTTGTAAAAGCAAAGAACTCATACAATCGAAATGGCGAGAGATCTCGATTTGCAATCTAAAATAAGCAACAATTTTCTCTTTTTCCTCTCCATTTTTCTTTTTCTGGTACCGAACACCCCTTAGCAAAGTTGACATCCATAGCGACGTCACGCCAAGAGAATCAACATCCCAAGTGGGCGAACATTGTAGCCTTTCAATTTGCTTCCTTTGCTTATATAAATCAGAAAGCCTTTCGTAAGAAATCTCTCTTTGGTCACGTTTTGTATTAACAGCACGTGTAACCTACTGAGCTCAGCGATCGTGACCATAACTCAAGCCCTTTTACAGGTGACAGGCGGCGAGCAACGACAAGTGACGCAAGTGACGCGCTGGCCCTGGGCTTTGTACTCTTTAGGCTGATAACAGTTTACTCCCATTAATTTAGGGCCCAAGACGCGTTGCTACGGCGTCCTCTAGTGCAGATGTCTTTGGGGGAGGCTGAGTAGTTCTTGGTCAACCACATGTGATTCTTTGCCTGCTGGTGGAAGAGGGGCTTCGACCAGCAATCTACGATCTCGTGCCCGTCCTGCAGATTTATTTGATGTCCAATTGCCTGGGTCTCTACATGAGGAACCTTGGGGTGTCTCTGTAGAAGGAAGCAGAGCCCTAAATTCAACATACGATGTTTGCTCCCGGCAAAAGGCTTGCTGTGCACCATGCATAAACATTCTGTATAACAGTCATGAGCTGCTCCTTCCCCACGGAGTGTAACGGAGGTTCCCCTAACACTACCTTAGCACTTGTGGGAACGTAGCTTCTCCAGCTTCACGAATACAGCTCTCAGAGCTAGTCGATGCGGTACATAGTAACATCAGGTTCCATGGCCAAGCCCCAATAACCCGGGGCTGCTGTTGATAATAGGAAGATTCAGGAACTTAGATCCAGGAAACTCACCTCAATCTGTGTCAACCTTCCCTTTTACTTGTACTTGTAGCCCGTCCTCGAGTACCTGTATTCTTGAATTTGATGTAATCACGTGCTGCTCAGGACGCTGATCACACGTTTGTGCTTTGAAGGCTTTGCATGAACCTGAAACGCTGCGACCCCACACACCGGGACGTGTCCTTCCAGCCCTGAAGGAAGAGCCTAACCAGTAACCAGATGCTCCCTGGTGCTCCCAGCCTTCTTGCTTACGTGGACTCGAACCTTATCACAGCCTTTCTTGCTTTGCACGACGCAGTGAAGACATACCCACGACTCACAGCGGCCGAAATAGTGGGGCCATGGCGTGAGCAGGGCGGCGTGGCAGACGAAAATACAAAAATAGGATGCGGGTGGAGAAGAGCCGTTCAACAAGCTTCGCTCGCTGGGCCAACCGCGGCGGCCGACGTAGGAGCGAGGGGCACTGCGCCACCGCTGTTCGCCGTTTGGGACATTTCGATCTTCAGAGAGCGACATTTCTGTGGCAACGACAACAACAACATTTGCTCACACAACACGCGGATGGATAAAAGCTCACATGGTTTTCAGTTGATCGTTCACGGAATATGTCCCTGTTGATTGCAGCCTTTTTTCGCAGTGGATTTATCCCAAATGCCCATTGTTTGCACCCGACAACTCGCATCTCTAATTTGACGTAAGCCTCCCTAGTGCCTACCTCCTACCTCACCCCTGCATCGGCTTGTCACCCCCAACACCCTGCCCCTGACGACGCCATTGCGGTTTGCTGACTGCGCCCACGCCTGTTGTGTATTAAAGACTGAAACCTCCTGCTTTTCCCACTCCATCTTCCTACGACATCACCATTCGTCACCTACAAAACTTCGTCCTTTCCACTACCAGATCGATACCTTCGCTTTACCAACCCCACAGTCGTTGAATAAAACACGCCGTCAAGATGGGTGTTGGAAGATTCGTTTGCGTGGCTCTGCCATTCGGTCTGACCATTTGCTCGCTGATATGCATCCTGATCGTCATGTTGGCTGGAGTTACAAACCACAACCTCGACATGTTCGAAGTCAACACCAAGAACCTCTCCATCTCCTCAAATTCCCTGGCAAATCTCGAGAACCTCATCACCAAGAGATTCACAGGGCTCGACCACCTCACCGCTGCAGCTCTTAATAACGCCGCGTCTGGCAATAACATCACCGCTGCAGATCTTGGCCTTGCAGATACATACAAGGTCTCACTGTTCAACTACTGTTACCAGACTGGAACCAACACTACCTGCACGAAGGCCGAGTTCAACTGGGCTGCATCGGCCTTGAACACAACTGCGATTGAGAAGCTTGCTTCCACCACCGCTGGAGTAACCGTCACACTTCCCAAGGAATTGACCACCTCGTTACACACCTTCACTGTTGTCTCCAAATGGACTGAGGTTGTCTACATCATCGCCTTCGTAACCTGCGTGTCCGAGCTCATCGTCGGCCTCTTTGGATTCTGCTCGCGCATCGGATCATGCTGCACATTCCTGATCTCTGGCATCTCCACGGTAGCCATCGTCGCCGCCTCCATCATGGCCACCATCCAAAGTTCCATCGTAGTTGGCGCTATTGACTCCGTCGCCAAGGCCTACGGCGTGCACTCCAGCATCGACACCTCCTTCCTCGCTACCACCTGGTTAGCAGCCGCATTCAGCATCGGCGGTGGTCTCTTCTGGATGTTCAGCATGTGCTGCTGCGCCGCGGACCACCACAAGCACTCCAACCGCCGTAGCCGCGGTGGCGACACCGAGAAGCTCATCCCTACCGGCCAGTACCAGCGCGTCGGAGAGCCAGCTGATCACTTCCACCCTTATGCTGGCCAGCAGCAAGGTGTCTATGCTCCTCAGCAACAGCCATATGGCGTTCCATCGAACAATAAACCCATCAGGGCAAGTGGCGCATATGAGCCATACGCTCACGCTGCTATCTAAGGGGATATGGAAAGGGGTTGGATGAGAAACGTCTGATTTTAGCGTGCATTGCTGGCGTTAGGGATGTTTATATACAAGGGTGGATGATGATGCGAGATGTTGTTTTTGTTCAATAGCTAGACACCGATCCATTGCCATGGTCATAGAATGATACCCATACATTCTGCATTTGCTTTCCCAATTATATCTCTACCTATACTACACCCGCACTTTAGCCCTGGCTAGTGCTTTCAGTGAAGACATTGCTCATTTAGTTATGCTTGTGTCCTGCTTAAGGTCGTTGGATGGGCGATCTGGGTGCAAATAACTTCCTTTTGTTAGCTTCTAAAGTAGGGACCAGAAGGCGGGTACATCTATGAATACAAGTAGTAAGCCCGAGAAGCCAATTGCTTCTCGGACTGAGTCAGCCTTTCAGCTCCGGTTTGTTAATGCAAGCGAGTCAGCCCGACATACCCCTCAATCCCTGGTCTACTGCGTAGAGACCGACATTCGCTCCTCCCCAATTGGCCGGGCTTGCATGAGGCTGGGCGGACTGGCGACAACGCAGCCTTCTCTCACCACTCTCTTCCCTCAAGAAAATTTCTACCCGAGTCGATCATTATGCATCACACTTCACTGCCAGCGTTACGTATTCACATTTATCCTTAGTTCTCATAATTCATGCGCTTGGTTCCATTCCATCGCATGGCAGCCTTACCACGGCACGATGCTTGATCCGCTCACAGCCTTGTCGGTGGCAGGCAACATCGTCCAATTCGTCGACTTCAGCATCAAACTGGTCGCCAGAGGCACCGAGCTCTACAACTCAGCAGATGGCGCTTCTATAGGTAACGCTGAGCTTGAAGTTATTGCAAATGATCTTCAAGAACTCAATTCGCGTCTGCAGCCATCACCGCCTGCCCCGGACACGGTCAAGACTAACTGGACGGCTGACACAGCTTTGCACAAGTTGACTGAGCAATGCTCGACTGTTGCGGGAGAACTATTACAGGCGCTGAACAGGCTGAAGGTCGAAGGCACTTCGAATCGGCGATGGAAGAGCGTTCGACAGGCTTTGAAGGCATTGATGAAGAAGGATGAGGTGGACGCGATTGTACAGCGCTTACAGCATTTCCGCGATGAGCTAAACCTCCATATCCTGGTGTCTATGAGGTACGCTTCCCCCGACTTTTGCGTGCATGCAATCCGTTGCCACCAAAAAGGGATGGCTTGTCGCTGACACTCGGTTGTGCTGCCTCATAGAGACACCCTCGATATGCAAGCAGTAAAACAAACGGAAGGCTTTCGAAACTTAGACAAAGTTGCCAAAGATTTGGTAGACAAGCTGGACACGGACCAGCTTCAGCTACGGGACGATCTCAGGGCTCATACTAGCCGCCTAGGCCACAATCAATATCAAACCAATGAGCTCATTTCGAGAGAACACAGACAGACGCGGAGAATCATTCTTGCTTCCATACAATCTGGTCAATCAGGCGATTCATATTCAGAGAACCGAGCGTCTTCAGAAGATAGCGACTCTTGTTCTGAACCAACCGAGAGAGAAAAGCGGAAGAAACGAAGGCAAAAGCAGAAAGAAAAAGAAGAGAGCTTACGGATTGAGTCACTTTTGTTGCAAAGCCTTCGTTTCTCAACTATGGAAAACAGATTTGAGGAGATCGAACCTGCACATAGGACGACGTACGAATGGATTTTCCGATCACCTGCAGCACAATCTCGATGGTCAGATTTCCCACATTGGCTTGAGGAAGGCACTGGGATATACTGGATAAACGGAAAGGCAGCCTCAGGAAAATCAACCCTTATGAGATTCATTTGTGATAATCCTCGCACTACCGTTTTGTTGGAACACTGGTCCAAACCAAAGCAACTTATCATTGCAACGCATTTCTTCTGGTACAGTGGAACAAAAGATCAGCGATCTTACACAGGCCTCCTTCGCGCACTGCTGTTCAAAATTCTTCAACAATCGAGATACCTGATTCGAGTTATCTTCCCCGACAAGTGGGCTAAACACTACGGAAATCCTGCTAAGGTAGATCAGGATCCCGAGTCTTGGACTTTGCCAAGATTAATCGAAGCCTTCGAGCATCTGTTTCAACAAGCCAGTCATGAACTAAGGTTCTGTCTATTTGTTGACGGTCTCGATGAGTACGATGGTGATTCTTTTGATATCATCGATCTTTTCACGAGAATATCGACACTTTCGAATGTCAAACTCTGCTTATCAAGTAGACCCCTCTACGAGTTTGTTAGAATGTTCAGATCATTTCCGAAACTACGACTCCAGGACCTCAATTTTGGCGATATCAAACGATACGTGGATGACGAACTAGGAGACAATTACCTGATGCAGGAGCTTCAACGCAAAGAACCGGAAGAGGCTCCAAAACTTGTGCTTGAGATTATCGATAAGGCGGACGGAGTTTTCCTCTGGGTCAAACTTGTGGTACTTTCGTTACTTCGGGGACTCCGAAATTCAGATCAGATCTTTGATCTACAGAGGAGACTCCGACTCTTACCACCCTCGCTTGAGGATTTGTTCAGTCATATTCTCGGTCGCCTTGAGCCAGTCTACCTGGAGCAATCATCTCGTATTTTCCAGATCTTCGTAGCTTCCCTGCTGTCGGACAAACCGTTGACGTCTCTCGAGCTTTCGCTCGCTGAAGAGCCCGATGCTACAAGTCTTCTTTTGTCTCGAACAGAACACCTATCAGAGGCCCAGATAGTATCAAGAATTGAACTTGTAGATATTTGGCTGGTAACAAGATGTGGAGGTTTGATTGAAGCGATTATCTCTTCTGATCCCCTTGCTGTGAGTCCGAACCTATCATACCTGCACAGAACGGTTCGTGATTTTCTTGAATTACCTCAAATATGGTCACGCATCCTTGGGCTAACGCGAGGATCGGATTTCAATGCCCATGTCTCACTGCTTCAGTCGAATGTGCTCTTTATCAACTTGGTTATCGACTCAAAACGAACAGAGTCCCTTCGATTACATTCACTAGATTACGTCTTGCGGGCCTTAAGACATGCCTACCTCGCCCAATGGGAAACGAACCAAGCTGATGTTTTTCTTCTCGATGAACTCGCCAATGTGGTGGAATACACATTCCCTCAAGGCGGCGATGACCACGATGACTTCCCAGCGCTAGCGACACGAAATGGACTCTACCACTATGTGGCGCATAAGATTGAATGTGATCCTAATGTCGTGCGTAAGAAAGCCGGTCGCCCCTTGCTAGAATATGCTGTCGTGCAAAACCTGGATGTGGTTGGCAATCTTCAACTGTCTTCCAAAATGGTTGGCATGCTCCTGCAGCATGGGTCCCATCCCAACCAAGTCTATAAAGGCGATTGTGCTTGGCATAGCATCCTTAGGAGACTTAGAAACACCAACCGTAAGCGCGACGGCGATCGCCTCGTCATTCAGCGGAACCATGAGTCTCTCGAAATGTTGAAGATCATACAACTCTTTATTGAAAATGGCGCAAATATCTACCAGGACACTTACGAAAGAGTTTTCAGAAATTTCATGGCTGATTTCCCGGAGGAGACTATGCAATTGCATGCTCTCATGGTGGTTAAGAAGGCACTGAAGAAGGAAGACTAAGTTAGGAGGATGGGTAAGACTTACCTTCAGGACGGAGTACATATCGATCTATGAACCGGACTACACGATTTCGAGGGTCCGATATGAAATCAGTAGAGAAATTCGCGGAGACAGAGCCTCTTCCTTTACAACAACATATCTGGCCCACAGCATAAGGCAACGCCCTGACCCAGCTCGTGATCAAGCCATATCTCACAATATGAACAAATGATGAGCTGGATGCTGCAGCCGGTTGACAGTGTGCCCCAATATTGGCGGTGGAAGTGAACTGAACGAAAGTCCACAGCTTCGGTAGGGCAACGCTATCCGTCCTCGACCAAAGAACTGCGAATCTCTAGTAAATTTCTTTTACCTTGGCTTGTACGACGAATGAGTTCTCTATTGGAGTGAGCAGCGGCTTTTAAGTGACCCGTATAAGGCTTATGTACTAGGCGCATTAACGCCGCTTTGCTTTACCCCTAATCAATCTGGTAAGTTTTGTGGGCTTGACCAATCCGTGGGACTTATGTTTGCCTTTGGGGAGTACCTGACAGTGTTGACATGATCACGCCCACGTTGAGAGTGCGAAAGCATAAATTATATGATTACTCTTCACTGTCTTGCAAGGTTTTTTCCGCCCGAGGGTGAAGACGCCAGTTGATTCATCATCAAGATTAGGGTTACGGGTATATGTTATATAGCCCACATTCAAGGAGTATGTCACATCAAGTCCAGTGGCTTTGTTGGGCTCTTTCTTCTCGATTACCTCCTTCACTTCAATACCTCGACTCATCAAGCAAGAGCTCATCATAAATACTCCCACGAGATGACCAAACTAATTGTGATAATCGGCATTACCGGCAACCAAGTAAGCCAGTCCTCTTTCCCCACCCAACTCTCGAATCTCAAAACTAACAACAACAGGGCCGTTCCGTCGCGGAAGCCTTCCTCAAAGACCCGACCTGGACCATCCGCGGCACATCACGAGATCCCAGCAAACCCTCCAGCCTTGACCTTATCTCCAGAGGGATCTCCATCGTCCCAGCAGACGTCGACGACCTCCCCTCCCTCAAAGCCGCGGGCCAAGGCGCCGACGTCGTCTTCGCAACCACCGCTTTCAACGAAGCCTTCACGCGCGCCTCTCCCTCTGACCTCACTAAACTTGCTCCGAACCAGACGCTCCGCGAGTGGTGCTACGCGCTAGAAGTCCAGCAGGGGAAGAACATCGCTGATGCTGTCGCTACTGTGGATGGGTTGCAGTTGTTTATTTGGAGTAGTCTGAGTGATGCAGGGAAGTGGAGTAGGGGGAAGTATAGGGGTGTGTTGCATTTTGATAGTAAGGCGCATGTGGTGGATTATATTCATGAGAGGTATCCGAAGTTGGCGGAGAAGATGAGTATTTTGCAGCTGGGTCTTTTTGTTACGAATTGGAAATGGGGACAGGGTGCGGTGCCGTGGGAGAAGGTATGATGTCCACCTACCTATGCTTCTGCTGTTTACTTTTTGAGGAGAGGGGTTGATTACTGATGATATGAGTTGAGATAAATAGCGTCCAGACAACTCCCTCGCCCTCCGTATCCCAGGAGAAGGCAATATGCCGATCCCGCTCCTCGTCCCCAGCGACGCAGGCGCATTCGCCAAAGCCCTCACGCTCGTCACGCCTGGCAAGAATCTCCTCGCATTTGGAGATCTCCTAACCTGGGAAGACTACATCAAGATGTGGAGTCGCATCACGGGCGTCCCAGCTAGTTTCGAGAGGAAGACTGTTGCAGAGCATGACAAGTTTGCGCCGGGTGGGTATGGAGAGGAGATGGGTGAGATGTATGCCTATGCCCTCGAGTTTGGGTATTGGGGTGCTGGGGATAAGACGGTGGTTTTCGCGAAGGATGTGAGTGCATTTGTCATTTTGTTGAACTTTAGTAGGTGATGAGTTGTGCTGATGAATGTAGTTGGGGGTTGAGGTGAAGGTTACGAGGATCGAGGATTATATCAGGGGTGAGGATTGGTCTGAGTTGGTCAATAGACCTGCTCCTATTGCGTGAGGATCTGAGCTGAAAAGCTACACTGAGAGGTTGATGATGGAGAGCGCTGTTTAGGGAGCGGCGGAAACTTATTTTCTCTTCTTCTTTCTCTGTTCATTTTGTACGAATGATACAAACACAAATGAGTAACCATTTCCAGTGCAAACATCCACAGAAAAAGGGGTTGAATAATGTTTTGAATATCATCTGAAGCAGATGAATCACTTCACCTTAGGCGCATATCTATATCTACACAGTATTGCTCCTATCTTCTTCCCATCACAACTCACCCTTTCTACAGCACATTCCACCTTCCATCCAAAAACATGAAATTGGACGCAGCCAAACAAGCCGCTCTCGATCTCCACAACCAAGGTACCCCATCTTCCCCCTTCCTCACGCCATACTAACCGTCCCACCCAGCACGTCGCGAAGCTCTTGGAGTACCATGCCCTGACCTAACCTGGGACGAATCCCTCGCCAACGAAGCCGAAGCCTGGGCACTCCAAATGGCGCTCACCGGCTCCTTTGCACATGCCCCCCAGCTTGACCACGGCGAGAACCTGGCCTACTTTGAACCAGCCGGCGAGCGTAACCTCATCGCCGCCACTGCTGCCTGGGTCGCGGAGAAAAAGAACTACTACGGGCAGCCTGTTAGTGGGGAGCGGATCGATGATGAGGAGAAGATGGTCGGGCATTACACGGCGATTATCTGGCCGGAAGCGACGAGGGTCGGTATGGGGTTTTTGATGTGCCTGATGATGGGGAGTGGCCGACGCCCGGGAGGACGTATGTCGTTGCTAGGTACGATGTGATGCAGACGAGGGGGCAGACGGCGTGGCGCGTGAGTGCGAGGAATCCGTATGGGTACTGGGCTGAGGGATGGAAGGAGGAAGTTTGGATTCTGAGGTATGGAGGGGGGAGGCTTCTTCTGTGAATCTTTCAGACTGCTTGTCTGATCTTCATTTATTCCACGTCCATTCAGAAATGTGATTTGATATTGGATAGATTGTTTGGAATTGGAAAATAATAGACAAGAAGCGAATATATACATCGGTTCTGCAACCCAAGAATTTCTACGCAGAATTACAAGATATATGTCTATTATATCAAGAGGGCAAGCAAGGGGAATCAAACAATCTCCCATAATTGCGCATGCCGCTTGCTCCAGCGTTCTAGATCTGGCGTGGCGGGGTTGTGCCGCTCTTCGAATTCTACGTATA
>KZ613955.1:150798-169598 GCA_002865655.1 Hyaloscypha variabilis F | reverse complement strand
CCCCCTACCCCTAATATCGCGCACGCACGCACGTACGTGAGACTAGAACGCCCGCTCCCCCCTGAGTCGCGATTACTAGTATATCCTCAAAAGGCGAGGCCTGGAGTTGGCCCGATAAGGGCCAACTCCGGGCCGAGCCCCTAATCCCGAGAACGCCTACGATCCCCTAGAACGCCCCCTGATCCCTAGGACGCCCAAACGATCCCCTAGAAGGCCCACGATCCCCTAGAACGCCCCCTGATCCCTAGAACGCCCCCTGATCCCTAGAACGCCCCCTGATCCCTAGAACGCCCACTGATCCCTAGAACGCCCCCTAATCCCTAGAAGGCCGCCTTCGCTTAAAACTGTCCCTAGAACGCCCAGGTCGACCCCTCTCCCTAGTTCTTCAAGAATACTTACTGCGAGTGGAACATCTATCTCAGCAGTCACAGTACTTTCAATTCTGGGTCCCTCAGCGGCCATTACGAGATTTTATGCGAGCCGACGGTTCATCTCTGTAAACACAGCTTCCCGATGAGACCACGTTGGCACCGTGCGGTAGACGCGCTGTCCAATTTCGTGTCACCGAAGTTAGATTGCTAGGCAGTTCGTCTTAGCGAGCTATAAATTCCTAGTAAAATCTGTGAAGGTATGCCTTGAGTTTGTTGAATTACGCTACGGGAGAGTGAGAGTCGAGGGGATGACGGCAAGGCTGAACATTCTAGGGGAGGTCCATTTATAGCTCGACTTCTAGAACACTCCACAAAGGACGGGACAGCACGCTAAATCTCAATCCTCTTGTCCAATCTTCAGCAAGGGCTGGGGGCGGCAGGCGGTCGCTTGCGGTTGGGGCGTTGCTGCTATTGGCACCACATATGTTATGACGCTGTGGCTTTCATCAGCTCTTGTTGCTGTGAGCAGCTGCGCCTTTGCGATCGTCTCAAATCGGGTGCATTATTGGCGGGTCATTCCCCAAGGGAAGTTCCTTTGGAGCAAGGTGGCGAAGAGTCCCACGAGGCTACATGCATGCAAGCATCATAATGGTGGAGGCTATGCCCTCGCGATTTTCTATGTTGCCTTTGCAGAAATCCTTGCCCTGCCAAAATTCAGCCCTGCACTCGTTGATCCTCTCTACCTATATCTCAGAAATTTGCCCAATAGGGGGGTTTCAAACGTTCTCGTTCTTGGAGAAGGTCACAACTCTCTAAAACTCCCATCTTTCAAGAATCATATATAGAGAACGTGGAATAGTTGCCATTGGCCTGTGCATGGCGTAATTTGCCATTATTTGAGCCTCTCTGACGAGAATTTCTGTCTAAAGAGAGTGGGAGCAATATCGCCTTTAGGAGGATAAAGCAGGAGAAAAAAAATTGAAATTCGAAGCACCAGTGGGGATTCAAAGGGATGCATTGTGGGGCTCTAGAGCCCCGGAAAGCTGTTAGCTCTACAACCAATTGCGCTGAATCTGCGATAACTTGCAGATCCCCTCTTCTAAAATGACATATCCAACTATAGCAGATTCGATGTAGAGAAATAGGCTCGCCGAAATCAAGCTTCACAAATGTTGTTCCTTGTAGCATGAGATCAGATATGTGGCCAAGGTCCAGCTTTCTTGTAAGAGCGCATGCCATTACTCTGCGTACAGCGACATACCTTCGGCACACAAATTACTATAAATAGAATGTTCCAAGAACTCTGGGACAATCCAAATCTCAAAGCCTCCTTGTAGAACAAGTGTATTGACCTAAAACTTTCAGAACAATGTGAAGATAGGTAATTTCTAGAGGGGAGAGCGGATTTGTTGTACGCAGAACAATGGCGCGAGCTCTTGATCCAATTCAGTGTAATCACAGCTTGCTTTTCGTATTCCGCGTGATACTCACTAGATCCCTCTTCTCCTGCCTGAACGCCAAATCACTCAGAATCTCCTCACTGCCACCACCGACAACCAAGACCCTAACATCCCTACCAATTTGCTCAATCCTAGCTCCTTTGCCCGTCCTCGAATAACCCAGCCCACCCATAATCTGCTGCGCTTCTCGAGCAGCCTGTTCCAACGCCTTGCCTGCCATGACTTTCAACAATGCTATCAAGCCGCCAATCTGAGGATCGGAATTGGACAAGGAATGTGCAACGAGCGACTCCATGAATGCGTGAGCCGGCAAGATGCTGCCGCCTAACACGGAAAATTTGGAGCGGATGGCTTGGTGGTTGATGAGTGCTGTGCCGAAGGTCTGGCGGGATAGAGCATAGTTATAGGCATCTTGCAGGCACGTCCTTGCGAGGCGGAGACTTGTGCACGCGAGCCAGACGCGTTCGTGGTTGAAGTCTTGATTGTTGTTAGCTTCAGTGTCTGAAAAGGAAACGGACTGAGGAGAATTACGCACTTGACATGATGATTTTGAACCCTTGGTTCTTGGTCCCGAGGAGATTGGAGACGGGCACTTCAACATCGTCAAATTCTATGTATGTGGAACCTATTACACATGTTGATCAGTTCTAGGTCACATAATTAAGATCCTAATAAAATAGGCAGAAAACATACCACTTGCAGCAACACCAGAGTTCAGGATCTTTCGGCGTGTGACGCCTTTGCTGGTAAGGGGAATGACCAAAGCTGAGATTCCGCCTTTGCCTGGTCCGCCAGTGCGCACTGCTGCCGTACAGTAAGTAGCCCACATGCCATTTGTGATCCATTTCTTTGCTCCATTGACAATGTAGACGTTTCCTCTGCGCTCTGCAGTCGTAGTGATATTGGCCACATCTGAGCCAGCTATCCTCTGTCAGCACGGCATCCTTATCAATTTGGAAGCATTTGTCCTGTGCCATACCATCTGGTTCCGTCACACCTAAACAAAACCTTTCTTGTCCTCTCAAAACCCCCGGCAAGAACCTCCGCTTCTGCTCCTCAGTGCCAAAATTTATCACGGGCGGGAGTCCGATTGCATCGCCACAGCCGAGTGCCCAGATCACGCCCAGATAGCCACAGCGTGCAATCTCATCGATGCACACTAGGTCATGAAATGCGTCCCATTCCTCTGGCTGGATCCCCCCGGGGAGTGTCACGCTGCTCCACTCTCCATTACCCCTGAGATAAGGAGCTATCGCTGCTGGATTAACGGTGACTGCTGTATAGCCGCGGAGTGAATGTTCTAGGAGAACCTATGACGCAAAGTTAGGCTGAATGGACTCCGAAGTGGGGGATAAGGAGGAGACGAAGATTCATCGTACCTCTTTTGGAACGAAACCCTGCTCTTCCCATTCAGCACAATTTGGGGCTATCTTCTCAGATATGTAAGTGTGTATGCTATCTCTGAGCTGGCGATGAGAATCTTTGTAGTAGACTCCTGTAGGACGGGTGTGCCAGAGTGGCTCAGCGAAAGGGGTTGTTTCTGACGATGTTGCCATTGAGGATTTGCTCGAATACTCACCTGATTTTGTGTTCAACAAATATAAGGCCAAGGTGGCAGCGAAACGAGTGCTTTACCAACCCCTTTTTCGTTCTTACCCGGCAGAGATGCAGATCCCACCAGGACCACCATACCTCGGCCCGTTGCTTACATATCAGCAAGTAGGACTTTGTGTATCTGTGGGGCTCCTGGTAAACAGTTCATTCCGGATTTTTTTTTAGCCGACTCTAGCTTTATTGTTGTCCTCGGATAAGTTGTTACCGTGTTAGGTAGAGGGGACACGGGGGGACGGACCGGATCCGACCTGTCCCGGATTCCACAAATGCTTGCGACGGATCGGGTTTTAATAATATTACGAGCTAAAGCACTTAGCTGCGAGATTATACTGGATTTAACCACTAGTGAAAGTGAACAGTGCGAATAATACTATCGGATAATGTTGGTGACATAAGACATAGCTGAGAAAGCTCTTTGCAAGTCGTATAACGGATGAGAGCAAGGTTTTGAAGGATACAGTATTACAATTTTGCACACGGAACACTATCAATTGTCTCCCAGTCTATCTTCCTGATACCCCTCTTGAATTCTGACCTCGCATGACTATGCTCTGACCCCGGCCCCATCATCCTATCGAAAGAACTTTTGATGACCCGTGCTTGCTGCTTACCACCAGCATCGGCGTAAGCTACTTTAACAAGCTCTTTAGACAACCTCGAAGCTTCCGGAGCAGCAAATCTGAGCTCCTCCAGCATAATATCTAAAGTTGTATCAAGTGAAGCTTCATCTGTCGCCACACCTTGAATAACTTGCAGACCCGCCAACTCCGAAGCTGTGATCTGTCTTGCAGTCAACATAGCCGTGCGCGCATAGCTGAATCCCCACTCTCGAACGACGTATTTCGATATTGTAGCCGGGCAGAGGCCTAACCGCACTTCGCTCAATGTGAACGTTGCGTTCAAGACTGCGAGTCGGATATCGCAGACGAAAGCGAGGCCCACGCCACCACCGAAACAAGGGCCATTGATAACGGCAATCGTCGTCTTGGGACATTCGTCGATGGCGTGGAAGAGAGCCCGCAAGAGCAAAAATTGCTCTTGGTTGCTGATGGTCCCTTTCAGGTCCATTCCAGTACAGAAATATTTCCCCTCTCCTCTGAGAATGATCCTGGATACAGCGCCATCTCCGGAAAAGGTTTCAAAGAGCTTGATCAGGCCTTGTATCAAACTCTGGGTCAGAGCATTGCCATTCTCGCCTCTAGTTAAACAAATCTCGACGTTGGCTGAACTTCGACGAACTCGATATTCACGAGTACTTTCGAGGGCATGCCAGACCCGAGTAGGAAGACTTGATTTTGGGGCACCGTTCTTATGAGTTTTTGATGCAATAGCTGAGCCCGCTCGGCTGCCATTTGGTATCCCCAGTTCTTGAGAAATCCAGGTGCCAATTTTAACCAGCTCGTCCAGATCGACCCCGGTGGACACACCAGATTTTTCCAGGGTGTACACGAGGTCCTCGGTGGCAAGATTTCCTTTTGCTCCTTTGGCAAATGGGCAACCTCCAAGGCCAGCAACGCTGCTGTCGAAAGTCCGGATTCCCAATGCGTACGCTTTCATGACGTTGGCTATGGCCTGCCCGTAGGTATCGTGAAAGTGCGCCGCGATAGATGAGGCAGGAACCGTGCGCAGCAAGTGCGTGAAAAGTCTCCCTACATCAGTGGGAGTCCCAGCCCCGAGTGTATCTCCAAGACTCACTTCATAACATCCGGCGTCCAGGAGTGTTTGGGTAGTCGTCACCACTTGTTCAGGATCGGTCAATCCCTCGTAAGGATCCTCAAAGATACAAGACACATATCTAGGGTCATGATTAGAGCCAGAATAGAGAGATAGTCGGGGCGCCACGTACCCTCGAACTTTGATGCCCAATGCACGTGCTCGTTCTGTGACAAGTCGAACTCTGACCAGAGACACGGCAACACTGCAATTGATGTTTTTCTGACTGAAAGATTCTGTCGCTGACACGAACACAGCTACTTCTCTCGCGCCATTCTGTACAGCCTTTTCTAAGCCTTTGACGTTCGGTACCAACACGGGGTAGCCGATGTTGTTTTGGGGGGAAGCAATAAGACTCTGAATTGCCTTCAACACCATATCCCCATCAGCTAATTGTGGAATCCATTTTGGCGAAACGAACGATGTTGCTTCAATCTTCGAAAGGCCAGTGCGTGACAAACGCTTAATGAGCTCAACCTTTGTTCCTGTAGGAACAAGTTGGGATATGTTTTGTAGACCGTCACGTGGTCCAACTTCGACTATCTTAACGTCGACCATTTCTTACCCTATGAAAGATATGTTTAGCGAAGCAATACCGCAAAATATAAATTGGATGTCGATAGAAGGTGACGAAAAGCATGAACTTTTGTTGCTGGTCCAAATGGTCGATTCCGTTATCGGTATATGGTCCTTGCTTAGCAAGAACCCCTCACAACCGGCTGCAAACGGGAGCGGGCCGGGCGAAAACAATACTTCTAGCAATGTTTCCCGAATGCCGACTGTATTGGAAGGATGGTGTCAGGCGTCGGAATTAAGGGAAAATACATACCAATTCTTTCTGATTACTTAGTTCTATTTCTCCAAATCCTATTTTTGCTGCGACATCACAATTGCTACTCCTTTCAACCATTCTTTCTTCCAGCACTTGCACAAATCCACAATATGAACCGCCAGTCGCAAAAACCCTCCCGGTCTACGGTCAACAAACTCCCAAAACTGCAATGTCCACAAATTCGTACCGCCGGTGGAGAACGTGTCATCAAACGGGTATTGATAGCCAATCGTGGTGAAATTGCCTGTCGGGTCATAAAAACCTCCAGGAGGATTGGCATCACATCCATTGCTGTTTTTACCGAGCCGTAAGTAAACATTTTGCAACCGGGGTATCGCTCTAGAAATGTACAGATGCTTATTCTTCCTTCACAGTGACGCGGCATCTCTGTTTGTCAAAGAAGCAGATGAGGCCGTTCCCCTTGGTCCAATTAGTGGACCAGGAGGAAATCCGCATTTGAGCATCAGCGTTCTCGTTAAGGCGGCTCAAGAGCATCGAGCCGACGCCATTCATCCAGGATATGGTTACTTGAGCGAGAATCCAGAGTTTGCTCGTGAAGTCCAGCGCGCCGGGATACTCTTTCTAGGGCCTTCCCCAGAAAGTATGGCCGTACTTGGAAACAAACGAGCCGCGAAAGATTACCTGTTGGAGCACGCACCAGAAGTGCCACTTATACCAGGGTACAATGGTAGCGAACAAAGTGTCGATCGTCTCATAAAAGAAGCAGACCGAATTGGATACCCAGTCCTAATCAAAGCATCTGCTGGCGGAGGAGGGAAGGGTATGAGGATCATCCACGAACGGAACCACTTTTCGGACGAATTGGCTCGAGCACAATCAGAAGCAGAACGATCATTTGGATCCTCGGACTGCATTATCGAGAAATATATCGAGCGGAGCAAGCACATCGAGATTCAGATCCTCGGGGACATACACGGTCAGGTCGTGTCTTTGCTGGACCGCGAATGCACCATCCAACGACGCCACCAAAAAGTCATCGAAGAAGCACCATCCCCCTGGCTTTCTGTAGAACTCAGACAAGCTATGAGTAAAACCGCGATGCATATTGGCAAGCTTTTACGATACGTCAGCGCAGGGACTGTCGAATTTATCGTGGACGTGGATACTGCCAAATACTACTTTCTCGAGGTGAACACACGCATCCAGGTTGAGCATCCCATCACTGAAGAAACAACTGGTACGGATATTGTGGCCCTCCAAGTATACGTTGCAAGCGGAGGCTCTCTTGACGAGCTCGGATATTTTGATGATAACGGGCTATCACCACAGGCCGGGCATGCGATTGAGTGTCGACTCTGCGCTGAAGACCCGTCCCGCGACTTCTATCCAGATCTAGGCACCATCCAGCGCTGGACACCAGCATCTGAGATCCTTCCGATCTCGAGGGACGAATACGCTCGTTTCGATGCCGGGATTGAGACTGGCTCACAGATATCAATACACTTCGACTCCCTCATGGCAAAGATTGTCGTTTGGGCACCGACGAGATCGGAGGGCGTCACCTACATGGCTAAATTACTAGCCCACACGGTGTGCATTGGCATCCGCAGCAACCAAGCTTTCTTGCAATCTTGCCTGCTCCATGAGAAATTCCGAGATCCAGAATACACTACGAGCTTCATCCCCAAGCTCATGAGTACACTCATCAGGAATCCATACGTCAAAAGTCTGGATGAGACAATCCGGCTGTTTTCGTTTATTCCTTCGATGTTGCAACAGCAGCGCACTGCCTCGAATACCCGGAAGGGACCATTCGCAAGTGTTCAACCTTCATTCAAGAACCAGAGGATGGACACAGCAAATATACAGGCCAGTTTCGTGCGGATCCCCATCCTCGGCAATGAGACGATTCTAGTCTCTTGGTCGGCGGGACAAGAATTGGTCAGAATAATTCCACTAGATACGACAGACAGCAAGCAAGAGGCTGATCCAAACATGAAGCCAAGTGTCAGACTGGCACGGGAGTATAATGCAATCAGTGCGCAGGTCCGAGGCTTGTCGAATGCCGACATGGCAACGCTGCCACTGCACCGAGTCACAATGCAGATTCGTGGAGGGAGAACAGACCTGGCTAGCCGAGAAGAATGGAGTCTAGGCGACTTTTCCGTGACAGTCGATACACAACGGCATGCAGTATATACCGCCTGCAGTCCTCAGCTCACAGCCGAACCAGGTTCCTTTCAGGAAGTATATGCACATATACCTAGTCTTGGCACATATGTCAAATACCACTCCTTCTCGTTGCTATCCTATGGGGAATCCCTTCGAGCGCTGACAGACGTTGAGTCTGCGGCTGTTGATAAGTCCCCAAGAGCAACCATGCCTTGCAAAGTGTTGAGTATTCTGAAAGAGGAGGGTGAGGTATTGAAAGTTGGTGAGATAGCGATGGTGGTGGAGAGCATGAAGATGGAGATGAACATCCTGGGAACGGCGGAAGGCAAATTCAATGCCAAATTCCAAAAAGGCGATGCGGTTGAAGAGGGACAGGTGCTATTCACAGTCACTTGACTTTTTTAGGCTTTAGTGTATTTTGAAATTGCATCAGCTTTCATGTATTGGGAAACCTGCAAGTAGACACTGCTGTAAGGCTATCGATATATCATCCGCCGAAGCTTGTGCCACCACCATCGAAGAATGAAGCGAAGGGGGACATTCTGGTAAATGCCATAGCATCGAAATAGTCCACATCGCCGTATAAGTTTATCCCGCTCTGGTCTGGTTGAGTGACTGTGGGAACATTGACACTGGAATCCCCAAGATTTTTGAATGCGTCCCAAGTAGGCCGAAAAGCAGCTGGAAGGGGCGCCTTGTGCTCTTTTGGCGCTTCTGACATTGTGTTATAATCAATAGTTGCCCAGATGGTTTCCAATTGATCTTTATCAAAAGCTCCCCAGTCTGGGGTGGCAGTGATTAACTGGGGGGACAAAGTGGATTGCTTGACCAGTTTTTCAAGGATCCGCAGCTAAAGTAATATCAGCATGTGAAAATTATACTACTGGACTGTCTAGAGAAGACAACTCACCATCCATTCGCCATTTTTCCATTGGTGTGACAGTAGTTCAAGGAATGCTTTATCAGCTTCCAAGTACTCAGATGCTTTCTTCTGAGCCATAACATCGCCATTATGTGAGTATAGTGTATGTATACTCGCTGCTAGCGTCACACAGTATCCCATGAAAGAAAACGTAGGCTGACAACCCACTGATTGGACCTCTTGGAGAAGTTCCGATATGGAACAAGCGTTCTCTCGGCATGTTTGCATAGCTCGACCCCAAAAGCTTGGAGGTACCTTGGTGCCAGACTTTCGTGATTGCTGATGGAGTAAGAGCGGATGATGTAGAACGCATAGACTGGTCCGAAAGAGTGCCCGGGAAAATATGATAGGGCCGGCGAGTTGCATGTCGATCTGGTCATCAACACGGCAGCTCTGTTGTATCAGTTCCCGAGCACCGTTCCCAAGCTCAAAGTTGGTCTCCAGATGGAGCAGAAAGGAGTATATCGTGGCGAATAGAGATTTTGAGTCCCATGGAGGGAGACTGCTCTCTCCTCTAAGGTTTTGATGAATGCTATGCTGCGCACAACGGCCGAGCACGGATGAGGTTAATACTACCAAGGCGAGATCACTGGTATCCTCGGATGGAGACTCCGTTGCTGAAAACGCTTGCTCCAGGGTTGGAGTCTTCTTCGACTCGCCTTTTCTAAAGCTTATTTCATCGCAAGGAAGTTGTACAAAGCAGTGCACATCCGCGAGCGCCGCTGGCCGAGCCCGACCACATGAACAGAGTTTGTCGAGAATATAAATAGACCAGAAGACTCTTCGGCGCTCCTCTTGCTCCCAGAACTCCAGATCCTGGCTGGGCTCCATCATTAAACGTAAATCCTGGGCAATTCTGATCGACAAACCGATCTTGAGCCAGCCAGGATGGGGTCTACCAGCTGCAAAGTGTGTTAGAACCAGCTTTAACATCCGAATAAGAAGAGTCGTAATTACCTGTGAAGTCAATGATGGACAGCAACGTCATCGCTTGACATATATGGATATCAGGGTCGCTTTCTGGCCCAAACCAAACCGAGACAATCAGCTTCCACGACTCACTCGCATACAACTTGATTGCTTCAGATTGCGATTCTCCATAGTATGGATTGGAAGAAAATCGAAGGGCGGAAGCTAGAACGGCAAATATCAAAAATTCAGGGAGGCTGTTGAGGGCGAGTTTCTCTCTGAAGGACCGTTCGTGGAAGAAAGAGTAAGGTTGATTCTGCACGCGGGCAAAGTACACATCGATCAGATCGTGCAGGACTTCGAGGGGAGGAAGCACTCTGAACAGGCTGTTATACAAACTGTCAATATCAATGGTCGAGAAGTCTGCAAATAAAACTCACCAATCCACGGTAGGATGCTGTAACGACCCACTAGCAGAAGCACCCGTCTGATGGGAGCTGCTTGCAGTCGTGGAAAGCGAGGGATCGATTTGCCCTGAATGGAAGGACGAACTAGGAGTATGGTGGCTCTGGTTGCTCAACCGAGGGAGATAGCTACACGTTCTTACTACAGTAATTGAAACATAATTCTGGGAGGCCAACCCACGTTGTGAGCAATCCATGTATGTCGTTCAGTTTTGTTTCCAGTCTGCCGACTCTGGAGGACAAGCTCTCCTGGAATGAAATTGTTAGCTTCGCCTCCCGATTCCCGAAGGCGCAGGACAAAACCACATCAGTGACATCACCACTCGAATTTGTGCTTAGAGTATCACTCCCGCCTTGAGTGCTGAGAGAAGCAGGAGGGGCCCTGTTCGGCGCGTGACTTGACGTCCATTGACAGTCTTGGGCCAGCCGCTTGCAATACGTGCACACAGGGCGTTCGCCAGAGCACTTTGCTTTCTTGCGCCTACACCTAATTTAGCCGGTGCAAGTGCGATGTGATTCTGATGGGGAACTGTGTACTGACCTGCAGTTCAGGCACGCCTCCTGTGAGCGTTTGATACCGCGATACTCACTTTCGATCGGGCCTGTAGCTGGCTGGGTGCGTGACATTGTGAAACAGTGAAATCAGATATGGGCACATGTATGAACATGTATCCAATGCTCAATTGATGCCAGGATCAGGATTGGGGGCGGTGGTTCGATTGCGTTGCTTTGAGATGAATTTTAGAGAGGCGAGGGAAGGATTTTAGGTCGTTCACCCCCCGCCTCCCCGCATGAGCGAGCGATAAGCCGATTGGATGACGACCTACTAGACAACGTAACCGGGATACTCTGATATTAACTATAGGTAGTTTGTGTTTTATTGTGTTGTTGATGCTAGTGAATTTTACCTCCTAGCAAAGACCTGAGTGAAGGAGATCTAGTTCTTGGCTATTTACCCATAGTGATCCTCTATTGATTGCCCATAGGTCACGTGAAGCGGAGCCTGGAAAGACACGACCTGCATTATGAAGCCTAAAGACAAATGAGATATTGGAACTTGCTACCTGTACAATCTACATTATAGGCGTGCCAGTCCCTTGAACCCAACGTTTCCATGCACTGGCTCCAACGTAACGATCTCAAGACACATCCCCAGCACGTCTCTCGTATCTCTCGGATCAATAATCCCATCATCTAACAAGTGGGCCGAAGTTTTATATACTTCAGAATCCCTCCTCACCTGATCCCTGAATTTTCTAGTATCAGCTGTGAGCACCTTCTCATCAACCGCACGATTAGACCGTGCTGCAGCTCCCCGGGCAATCGTCTCCATGACGCCAGCTAGTTGATCAGGACCCATGACCGAGCAACGGCTATTAGGCCACGAGAAGAGAAACCGAGGCGCGTATGAGCGTCCGCACATGGCGTAGTTTCCTGCACCATACGAAGCCCCGCAGACGATGCTGATGTGCGGGACGGTGCTGGTGCTCACCGCGCTCACCAGCTGAGCTCCTTTCTTGATCAGACCTGCTGTCTCGGTTTTGAGACCGACCATGAATCCAGTTACGTTGTGTAAGAAAACTATAGGAGTTCGGCTGCAAATTGCAGATGCTTCGTCAGCCAGGTTCTGCTTAATTTAGGGTGGCATGAACCTACTTTTGGTTGCAGAGTCGGATGAATTGCGTCGCTTTGTCTGCTTCGTTGCACAAGATGACCGGATTCTGATTGGCAATTATTCCGGTCAAACATCCTGCGGGAGTCAGGCAAATTATAGATCATTGCGACGGAGAACACAAGAGACTGACCATGAATCCTTGCCCATACGGTCAGCATCCCTTTTCCAAATTGTGGTTTAAAGACTGATGTCCGCGAGTCGTCTATGATGCGCAAGATCACCTCCATCATATCCATCGGTTGTCGGATATCAGGGTCCACTAGCCCGAGAAGCTCATTTGCGTCATATCGTGGTTCTGCGTACATCAGCGAGGATAAAGGTTTCTCTAATTGCGTTTGTGCAGTCGAAGTCGTCAGCACCCATTCGCGGGCTTTTCGAATTGCATCTAGTCTGCACATACAGCGTCAGAAGTAGTCGCTGGATATGAACAAGGGTCATACTCGTCGATAGCAAGCTGGTCCGAAAGTCCAGTGACCGTGGAATGCATAATTGCACCTCCAAGAGCCTCTGCTTCCACGACCTCGCCCGTAGCCATCTTTACAAGTGGTGGCCCGCCCAAGAATACCTGTGCCTGATCTTGGACGAATATTGTGTAATCTGACAGTGCTGGGTGATATGCTCCCCCTGCGGTTGAGGACCCGAAGACGACTGCGCAGCTTGGCTGACCATTTTTGGTACGGAGGGCTAGATCTCGGAAGATTTGTCCGCCTTTGTGGAAGACGCGAAATTGTTGGGGGAGAAAAACACCAGCCTAGTAATGACTCGTGTTAGAAACAGGAGCTGGTTGGAGACGAATAAGAGCTCTTGCTCACAGATTGTACAAGCGCTATCAAAGGCAGATTGTTCTCGGAAGCAATTTGAGTAATGCGATTTTGCTTCAAGACTACAAATTCATTAGCGATTATTTGACTCATGAACTCCTCGCATACCAGTGTATTCGTTCCAAGAGCCTCCTTGAAGTGTTGGGATGTGCGCAAGAATCATGCAAATGACCCCACTATATAGAGTCTGGTTAAGAAGAATATTCGTATGTCTTGAGGGATTGGATTCTCACCTCACCACCCCGATGCCCGCGACTAAACTTGCAGAAGGAGAAGAGTCCTCTAATTTGTGTCCCGCAAAAGCACAGAGTTCGAGAAAAGGAGTATCTGGATCTCGCAAGAGTGCCACTCTATCTCGTGCTACACTTTGTGAATAAAGAAATGTAGCTTTATAAATAGTCACATACCAAGGATTTGCCGTGATTGGTATTTAGTCAAGTCATGTGCAGACTTCCCTTCCCGGCTTGCCACTGCAGATGCATTTTCGAAATTCCTGATAATGCTATTCCACTTAACCGAATTCTCTCGAAACTTGGACGATCTAAGGTCCGCCTTGCTGGTAAATTGAGGTAATAGTTGATTTTTTGACTCCACCGGAAACGGGGCAGTTGACATCTTGAGTTGTGGGTGGAGGTTGAGCGACTATCTTCTAGACCAGCAATCTTGAGCTTCGAAACTTTTGACCTTCAGATGGGGCCAAAAATACAGATGCAGGTCAGAATTTTACTTTGATTGAGGCGAGATCAAGCGTTTGCGCTAATGTCCGTTTCAGGGAGCCGTGATGCTGATGTGCTCGGCTACAGTGTTATACTTGTTCTACGGCCCGTCTCCCACGGACCGCAGCCGAGGACCAACCCCAGGAAACTGTGGAGGCAATGTTCGGATTTAACGAGCCTTGAAAGCGCTACTAGAATCCTCTAAAGATTCATTAAATCGAGCAGTTTGTATCGCGTTCTAGAAACCCCACCATTTGCCAATTTCTTTCGACTAGAGCCAGCTGCATTATTGACTGACACCAAAAGCTTCTGAAATCTGTCTTCATATCGTTCCTGCACTACGATTGTAGAGATTATTCAAACGATCCAAAATATGGATACGAATACTTCGTTGGAACTGGCGCCACAGCTTTCTTTTCTCGTCGGGGAATGCCAGACACCGCTCTGGAAAATCACTCTTACTGAACTTCTTCAGCAGCAAGTACAGTTAAATCCCTCGAGGGAGTGTATCGTCTTCCCCGAATACAGCTACAGAGCAACATATAGCCATCTGTACGAAACGACCATCCAAGTTGCCAAAGGACTGCGGACCATTGGTATTGGTCGTGGAGACAGAATTGGGATATTGGCTGGGAACATGCCGGCATATGTTGAATTGTTTTTTGCAGCATCGCATGTTGGTGCTGCATACGTGGTTCTGAATACTAATTACACACCGAAGGAGCTGCAACTAGCTCTGAAACATTCGGGTATGTTGAGTAGGACTGGATTATCAATGGACAAGAACTGACAACCTTCAGGGTGCAAGGTTGTGTTTGTGGCGACATCAATTGGAAAGACGCCGACGAGCGGGATTCTACAAATGTTGAGCAGCAGCATGCGAGAGTCGGAATTGATTGAGCTGGAACACGTTATACTGCTAAAAAAGCAAGAAGAGTGGAAGTTCAAGACTTATGATCAGTTACGAGACGATGGCAGCAATCATCCCCAGGAAGATCTTGACTCAACGATGAAATCAGTAACGGCGGGTGATATTTGCAACTTGCAGTTCACAAGTGGTACAACTGGTTCTCCCAAAGCAGCAATGCTCACTCATCAGTAAGTTCTCTGTACACGAAGTTACGAGAACCGAGGGCTTATTGGTACAGGAATCTTGTGAATAACGGTCGATTTGTGGGCGATCGAATGCGACTGACATCCAAAGACATAATTTGTTGTCCTCCTCCACTATTCCACTGCTTTGGCTTGGTTTTAGGTCTCCTTGCCGTTATTTCACATGGTGGCTGTATTGTTTTTCCTAGCGAGACATTTCAGCCACCGGCAGTATTGAAAGCTGTGGTAGAAGAGCGTTGTACTGGTTTGCATGGAGTTCCCGCCATGTTTTCTGCAGAGTTGGAACTCGCCCGAACACTGTCCCAGCAGATGAACTTTTCATCATTACGTACTGGAATTGTAGCAGGCGCACCAGTGTCCAGAAAGTTGATGGCAGAGTTACAAGACAAATTCAACATGGTGGAGACTACCATCACCTACGGTATGTGAAAATCAACCGTGCATTAGAAACAAGCTGAAACAAAAAAGGGATGACAGAAACCTCGCCGGCCTCGTTCATGTCTTTCACCGATGACCCGATTCAGAAACGACTAACAACGGTTGGGAAAATACTTCCGCACACAAAAGCAAAGATCGTGGACAAGAACGGAAAGATTGTTCCTGTGGGCACGCGAGGAGAAATCTGTGTTGCAGGTTTTCAGCTGCAGAGAGGATATTGGAGGGATCCTAAGCAGACAGCAGAGGCCATGCACCGTGATGACGAAGGCTGCATCTGGATGCGAACGGGTGATGAAGGTGTCTTCGATGAACAAGGCTATTGTAGCATCACGGGACGTATCAAGGACATAATAATTCGCGGTTCGTCCAAATCATGACTCGAACATACCTTACAGAACTGATGTTGGAATATAGGTGGCGAGAACATCTATCCTCTGGAGATTGAAGAGAGGTTGGCGCAGCATAAGTCCATAGTACAGTCTAGTGTACTGGGCCTGCCCCATGAGAAGTATGGTGAAGTGGTGGGCGCTTTTCTTCAACCACGACTCTCGGAGGTACGTCCGTCAGCAAAACATTTAAAAGAGTTTGTGAGGCAGACTCTTGGATGGCATAAAGCACCAGAGCATATATTCTGGCTTGAGGCAGGAGAAGACTTTCCAAAAACCGGCAGCGGGAAGATTCAGAAGTATATCTTAAGCCAAAGAGGGGCATTGAAGTTAAGACAGTGTGCCCGAAGTTCGAGTCTTTAGGATAGATATCAATACATCTATACTGTACGAAAGACGCGGTCACAAGTTCCTGGAATACAGCGCCCGTGTGCTATAAAGGCGCTATAGCATAAGTAGCCACTCGCTAAAGTGCCCTATATTTATAGGCCTTGGCCCTGTAAGCGGCTGTTGCTGCCAGCGACGTTGCGCCAGGCCGCTAAAACCCGCTGGAACTTAGGGGCTCAAAGGCCTGTAGATCCGCTAATTGGCTCGTTGTAATTTAGGGCTTACAGGCGGGTAAATCGCCAAATACCCTGTGTTCCAGGAACTTTTGAACGCGTCCTTCGTACAGCTTTGCAATTCCACTGGAGGCATCAACGAAACTCCACATGACATAAAGACTGATCGCCATTGCATTGCCTTGCTCCAAACTCTTCTCTCCAAGACTCTCTCCACGTACACGAAACGGCTTCCATGGCTTCCATAATGGACACGGCTTGCACGGCGTCGATCCAGGACGGCCACACGGTCCGGGCCCGTGAGCTTGCCGTGTCACGTGTGGGGTTTCCGCTAAGACGGCCGGCCCCACTTTCTTAATCGAGTACCCGACTGGTACCCGACTGTGCATTCTCCCCATACCACATACTCCATACCCCATACTCCAATCGAGATTCTCTCCCTTGGATCTCGGTAATGCTGGCTACTGAGAGGTGATGCGGGGAAGCATCTCAAGCAATGTGGTCTTCCGCAAGGTGCAAGTCCTTATATTCTGTCTCCCCCTTGTTTCTCTCGGCGACTTGTACTTATAACTCTGCCTGCCAGTACACATCACACACCAATCTGAACCTCGGAATTTCTCTAAGCCTTGTGTTTCCCAAATTCCAGTCTTCCTACTCTCTCTCTCTCTCTCTCTCTCTCTCTAATCGGGAACATATAAGAATCCACAGAGAAGGAGACTTCTTCCCAAATCAGCAAGAATGGCACACCAAGCTCACCAGGAAGATCTCTCCCCCAACAACGACAACCTCGAAGCCATGAAACCAAGCAACCAGCACTTTGACGACCCCATAAACCGCTTCTTGACCAATGGCAGCATCGCAATTCCCATGGAGACCTTCGAGAAAATGTATCTCAACCCCGAGACGCGCGTGAAAGGCGAACTCCGCAAGACCTTCGCAAACCCAACGCCTCTGTAAGTCCTCCCCCCTGTAGCCTGCAACTTCCCCAGTTGCCTTTTCCCTTGTAATGTAGCCTTCCTAACATTGTGTTATCACAGAGCCCTAATGGGCTTCCTCCTGGCCTCCGCTCCCCTCGGGTGCGCGCTGATGGGCTGGCGCGGTTCGGGCGGTGGCGGCGCTGCAACGATTGGCGTATTCTATTTCTTCGGCGGCCTTCTGCAAATCATCGGAAGTGTAATGGAATGGATAATCGGGAACACCTTCCCATTCGTAGTATTCGGCTCTTACGGCGCGTTTTGGTTGGCCCTGGCCGCCACTTTGCAGCCAGCGTATAATGCGCAAGGAGCATACACCAGCGGGTTGACCGGTGCCGAGCTAGCAGCTGGTAAAGCCGAGTTCTTGTCGAGCTTTGGTACGTGTTTCTTTCATATTTTTGAAACCGCTGCCTCTGGGACGAACGGCACAAAGTCATGGCTTGATGATAGCTGACTCTGGGTAGCATTTTTCATCCTCTTCGTCGGCGTTCTCACTTTTCTCTACCTGCTCTGCGCATTCCGGACAAATATCGTGTTCGTGTTCATCTTCTTCTTTCTGGATATTGCCCTCTTTCTCTTGGCAGGTGCGTACTGGGTGCTAGCAAAGGGTGACAGTGCAAAAGGTGCACGCTTAGAAGTGGTAAGCCCCCATTTGGCCTCCTCATCTCCACGTCCAAAATTCCTGAGCTGATATGATATACTTGTACAGGCAGCTGGAGCATTTGTGTTTGCATTTTGTATGCTGGGATTTTATCTGCTGTTTGCACAGTTGCTTCAGGCCCTTGATTTCGCCATCTCACTACCAGTTGGAGACTTGTCGACGCGAGTTCCGAGTGCAACTGGGAGACGAGAAGCCGTACGAAACGAGGTTTGAGTTATGAATAGGTATTGAATGCCTCTAACTTCAGAACTGCTGTCGATTTCCTTCCCCGTCTACCCGTATTGGCGAATGCCTGGCGCAAAGTCGCAAGACTAGGATTGGAACGCCAAAAATTTGAACTTTTTCAAAGTGTTCAGAAAATTCTAAAAACTTCTGGGAATACTGTATTGAGGTTGATTATCACGAATATCAACTCAATGTTTTGATTCTATGTCGTTGTTGTGATGAAATCACGGTTTGGGCGGTTGAGTTGTACACCTTCTAACCCTTAAGGAATCGTAAAATTTATAATCGCGTTCCTCTTTCTACGTGGAGTCGCTAACTTCTTGGGCGCTCTCTGGGCGCTCTGCCACCAGTTGACTTTCGTGAAGTCCGTTTTCTAAAGCTCTTCAATTCTCCAGTAACATGACCTCGTTCAGGAGTTTGAGTTTGAGGTTCCTCTATATCCGATCTCAAGTCAAGACTTAGCCTGGTGTCAGTGATGCTCTCGAGTGGCATACCGCCCAGTTTGTGTTTAGCGGTTGGACCAGGTGCCGCGATATCGACTTGTCCTTCATGACGTCTCTGAGGGTCTGAGTCCAGTTCTACAGCTCCCGATTCTGTAGTTCGGCCCTCCAGCTTGCCTCTGGGGGAGGTTGGTGAGTAGCCAGGACTCATAGGGGAGTATCTAGGAGATGTTGCGGACCAATTCGGAGACGTTGGTGAGAAGCTAGGACTCGCAGGAGAGTAGCTGGGTGACATTGTTGCTACAACCTTCGGGGTGTTTGGTGAGAAGCTAGGACTCGTAGGGGAGTAGCTGGGTGACATTGCTACAACCTT